>QJNV01000620.1:0-18865 GCA_004155935.1 Monosporascus sp. GIB2
AGGGGCGCACGTACCAATGCACACCCCCCCCATTTGCACACCCCGAATTTTAAAACCTTTAGTTTTTAAACTCCAATAACTTAATAACTACCATGGCAAATGAAAAGTAACGAATATAATTTTATAAAACCGTTCTCAAATTTAATAGCAGCGATATAATATAAACGATTTTTTTAACGATATTATACTAAAATATAAGTATACAGTAATTAATAATAACAAGAATAAAAAAAAGATTTTAAATAATAAAATTTAAAAAAAAAGATATATATTTAAAATAAGGTATGATAATACTTAGCAAAAAAGTACAAATAATATAGTACTTATATATTATATTATAAATGCAAACATACTAATATATACCGTTTTGATTTATATAGTAATAAAATTATTAAAAATGTATTAAATCGAAAAAAATCGAAAATAGAGATTATAATTCCAAGTAATTATAAGCATATTAATTACGTAGTAAAGGTTTAAATGTAGATCTCTATAATATATAATATATGTTAGTTTATAAATAAATAATATTTTTTATTTCGAAGTAAAACAAATAATTAAAATTAATTAGAAAAAAATAAAGAAAATTATAAATAATTATATTTATAATATAATAAAGCTTAAAATTTTATATAATATTATTTATATTATATATAACTAAATATTTCAACAAATATTATTTTAAATTATAAAAATGAAATATATTAATTATTATGAACGAATATATAATAATATAATATTTATTTTCGTTGTTGTATAATTAATTTAACATATTTTTTTATAAAATATAGGAACTTATTCAATTTTTTTTATTATCGCTTTATTTTACAATTTTATTTTATAATATTATTTTTTACAAAGTTAAAAATCTTATATCTTGACGTTTATATATATTATTAATTAATAATGCTTTTTAAGTAAAGAATTAACGTTTAAAGTATTATTTTACGTTTTTTCTTTTTAACTTTGGATTTTATTATATTTTATAATTAATTTTATATCGATATCATATATTATATTACACTTGAAGAAATTAATTTAAATTATGGTATATTGTATTTATGTTTTAATTCCATGTTAAACTCCGCTTTCCGCTTTATAATGCAATAGCCGTTACTTAAAATATATAGTGGCGGTTATAAAGTTATTAAAGTTTAAATTATAAAGGTTTTAAAATTCGGGGTGTGCAAATGGGGGGGGTGTGCATTGGTACGTGCGCCCCTCTACATACTTCGTGCAGCAGATTTAATATTCGGAGATATTCGACCTCTTGTTGCAGCAGTGGCGGTACTTTTGTTCAAAAAGGGGCAGAAGGGCTTTACCCCGCATTAACGGAGCTGTTTCTCCACACCAACATCTTTTCAGCGTCCTCTGTCGAGGTCAGAACTGTTTGTATCTTCCATTCCCGGAAGGTCCTACAGCCACGCTCTGATTTTGCTTGATGCTTGATGCTTTACTCTAGGAATACGCATCACAAATTCAAGACGGGCTGGATCTCCTGCTGGTCGCCATATGACCGGGCAGCTGGAACTGATCATTGGAGTGGCAGCCGTAATTAGGGGTATCTCGTATTTTGAAAACATGAGGATGGGGGCCGGTCATCTTCCCTCCGAATCCTGCACTACTTAGTCCAATCCCTTGAACTTCAGAATACCGTGCGCCCCACGGGGGCCGAGATCGACTTTCCCCTTCTTCCTCTTCTTGCCCGGCTTGCGTCCCTCGTCGCTGTCTGAGTCATCCGAGTCCTTATCCTTGCCTGCCTGTCGCTTTCTCGTGCTTACCGGCAGCGCCGCATGGTCATCGTCCGAGTCGTCCGAGTCGTCTGAGTCGTCCGCATCGCTGTCGTCTTCGTCCGAGTCGTCCGAGCTGCCGTCGCCGAGATTAGGCGCCTCTTGCCACACCTTGATCGTCTGTCCGCCTCCGCTAATCATCCGGCCTTGGCTGTCGAAGCCTAGCGCGACTACCGCCTCGACGTCGTCGTGCCGTAACACATCCTCCACCTCTCTCCTCATCAGGTCGACAACCCGCAAGCTGCCATCGCCGACGCCAACCACCACCTTCTTGTTCCGGGTCACCTCGTCAGGTATCTTCACGATGCAGTCGAGACTTTCGCCACCCCCTTTTCCCGTGTCTACTTTAATGCGGTCTTGTTGATCATCCCAAGCGCCTTTGTCCCACAGCGTGAGGACCCCGCTGCCTGTTCCCACTGCCACCACGCCGTTGTCCCTATTCTTCTTGGGACCCATGCCGGGGATGAAGGCCGTGCACAAGAGCTCGTCCTCCTGGTCGTCGCTGCGAACCAGCACGCCCCGCCTCAAGTCTGTGACGGCGAGGGTAGTGCCGCCCGTAGATATCCACTGCTTGCTGTAGCCGCTCGTGCTCTCGGCCGAAGGCGGCAGGGGCGTGATGCTGGACACGAAGTCGTCGTGTGGGAAATGTGTCTGCTGGGGTTTCGAGGCGGCCAGGGCGCCGTCGCGCAGGTCTAGCAAGTGCAAGACGCCCGAGTCGCAGGCGAGAAGAAGGGTCTGGGGCGACAACACGTGCAGCAGGGTCGGCGAGTCCGGAGCAGCCTTAGTCGAGGGGATCGCAATCTTGGATGCGACCTGGCCCGTAACGGAGGAGAAATGCTTGAGGAGGGAGTCGGTGCCGGCCGAATAGAGATCTGCCCAAATGAGAGCGTGTCAATCAAAGAGCCAGCCATCCTAGCTATATCGCGGCATGTATCCTATAGGCATATGCGACTTAGCATGACTTACGGGACCCATCGTTGCTGAAGGCTAGACTCCGACAGCTGCCCTTGTGTCTTCTCGTCCGCCAGACGGTGTCGATAGTTCCTTTACCGTCTGACAGCACACTCACGTCGGCGTCATCCTCGGTCGACCTCTCGGAGGTGGGCAGGCGGAAACATTCGACGTGGCCCGTGGAGAGACCGACGGCCAAGAGCGGTTCCGTGGGATGCAATGCCTGGGTGAATAACTCGGCCTTGAGGGGCAGAGTGCAGAGGTTCTCAAACATGGCGCGTGTCGGCTTGCGGAGCGGGGGAAGTAGGCCAATTGGGTGCTGAAGTTGGAATAGTAATTAGATATGGATATAAGGAAGTCAACACTGACTCTTACGCCATAATTGGTTCTTTATTGACGAGATTTTGTCATCCGCAGCCTCGCGAGTACGATCACGATGAAATGCGGCCGGATTGTGGTGAGAAGGAAAATTGGGACGAGGCTGAGACGGAAGGGATGTTTTGGAAACTTGCTGTACTTCGTATTGCCATTACCTATTGCATTGTACGTTTAAAACGGTTAAACGGTCGGCTACCCGTTAGCGCTAATACGTGAGTGTGGACTGAGAAGTTTACCCACCACTGCTGGACAAGCAAGGTGGTGGGCAAAATAATTGATAGCGTCAATGGTTGGGTTGTGGCTCTGGGACTATCATTGTTTTGGTCCGTCACCTTGGCAGGTACCTACGGATTATCTGACCGAATATTAAAACCCTGTGAGGTACCCTCTAGCGCAAGTTCTAACTCTATTGCTATATCGAAGTTTTGATTTATAGTATGTAAAGCGCCAAAATGTTAGGCATACATTAACCCGACTTGGATGCTAAACTTGCTCCCACGACGTAGTAGTTATAAGAAACCCCACGCCGCCGTCTTATTCGCTCTATGAGCTGATGCGAATGTTGATGCCTATGGGACATTGTCCATACTCTCGGACCCTGGGAAGCTTCCTAACCCCTCGATGGGTTGATAACATGCATCATTTCGCTTGACGCGGCCAAGAGAATCTTTGGCTGTACAGTGCCTACTGCGAAGTTTTGCGTAGCATACCTGCAGACTTGGATTTGCCAAGGCACGCACGTGCTTTAATTATATGGCTCTCATCCTGATAAGCCTGCTGCTCAAACACGACTGTACGGGGCACTACCCGGATGCCGATATGAGCACGAGCGGGATATATCTCACCACCCGCTACTCCCCCGACCGCACAGCAACTTTTGCTTATGAAGAAGTCGAGCGCCTCGGTGAGAAGATTAGAGCGTCCAGCTGAGCCCTCAGCCCAATACGACGTGATATCCCTGGCTACAAACCGAAAATGGTGTCGTGTTTAGCAACACCTTTTATCTGTAATCCACATTGCCTACCAGATTGTGGGGTGGCAGTTCTCAAGATGCGTGCAGCTCGATGGGCAGTCAGAGAAATCCTATCGGCGAGTCGCGGGGACGTATGTATGCCATGCGTCGACGCAGGAGACTGTTATTGGACGATTGACTCTAAGCCAAACCCCACAGCAGCTGTACGATAACGTCTTCTGCCCCCTGACGACCAAGCCGGGGGAAGGCCGATATGGACCCGGTTCTGCATCTCTGGGTATGGTGATTGTCCTTCCAAATCCAGCCAGCTCGATACGAGCGTGCTGCAGCTCATAAAAGCTCCGACTCCCGCGCTCGTCTGAGGTCCTAAACCCGGGTTCCCCTCGAAGCTCTAGACAGCTCAAGTCGCTCAAGCAGATGGCTCGCAATTCGGGATCCGTCTGCTCCTGACTCCGGTGCTCTTATCCGATCGAGATCCCATTCTCCAGCCAGCACGCTACCCGGACTTAATCGGGGTCACCATGCACATCCAAGCCGTCTCTTTGGCCACCGGCCTCATCGCCGTCGCCCAGGTTGTAGGCGCCGCGCCCGCTGCGAAATGCAAGCCCATGCGGAACGTCGAACTCGGTCCCCGGCCCGAGTACCTGATCAGAGACATGGACGAGGGCCCGCTCAAAGATAAGCTTTCGTCGTGCCTCGACCAGGAGGCAAAGACTAGCAAGTTCAGCATCGGGCACCGCGGCGGCGCTGTGCTCCAGTTTCCTGAAGAGACGGTCGAATCCTTCATAGCCGGGACGAGGATGGGCGCCGGTATCCAGGAGTGCGACGTCACTTTCACGGCCGACCTCGAGCTCGTGTGCCGCCACGCGCAGTGCGACCTGCACACGACGACCAATATCCTGGTCACGCCCCTGGCTGCCAAGTGCACGACGCCGTTCACCCCCGCCGCTGACGGCAAGCCCGCGACTGCCAAGTGCTGCACGAGCGACATCACTCTCGCCGAGTACAAGACGCTGTGCGGCAAGATGGACGGGTACAACGCCTCCGCCGTGACGCCCGAGGACTTCCTGGATGGCACCCCCGACTGGCGTACTAACCTGTACAGCGCAGAGTGCGGCACCGTCCTCTCGCACAAGGAGTTCATTGAGCTTGTCGACGGCATGGGTCTGGAATTCACGCCCGAGCTGAAGCTGCCCGAGGTCGAGATGCCCTACGACGGTGACTACACGCAGGAGATGTACGCGCAGCAGATGATCGACGAGTACAAGGAGGCCGGCATCGACCCGGCCCGCGTCTGGCCGCAGAGCTTCGTCTTCTCCGATGTCGCATACTGGCTTGAGCACGAGCCCGAGTTCGGCCGGCAGGCCGTGCTCCTCGACGACAAGGGCGACACGCCCGAGACATTCCCTGGCGCCATCGCCAACCTCAGCTTCTACAAGGAGTCAGGCGTGCAGGTCATCGCGCCACCGCTTCCGTACCTCATCACCACTGACGAGAATGACAATTACGTCCCCTCCGAGTACGCCATCACCGCCAAGGAGCTCGGCTTCAAGATCATCACCTGGTCCCTCGAGCGCTCGCCCCCGCTGAAGCGCGTCGCCGAAGAGGGGGACTACTACTACATGTACATGCTCAACGGCACAAAGCATGACGGCGACCTCTACGAGCTGGTGGACGTGCTCAGCAGGGAAATCGGCATCCTGGGAATTTTCTCCGACTGGTCGGCTACTGTTACTTATTACGCCAACTGCTTCGGCATCTTCTGATTGGCCGAGAGCACCCAATGAAAACGGAGCCTTTCAGGGTATTGGATATAAAAACTTTGTCGTAGGATGGGTAGCGAGTATCGTTATAATGTCTAGACATTTGTAATATGAGCCGTTAATTGTAATAGGATCTTCGAACAAGGCTCCAAAATCTGGCCCTAGATCGAAGAGGTCAATAATATGACTGATATCGTGACCACGTCGAGATCCACGAAGGCTACGAGAGCGAATCCGCACCTTACGTTAAGGTTTACATCGGACATGAAGCGAGCGTTCCAAGGCGGGGACAATTACCAAGCTACCAAGGTATGCTGCGTCCGCCGGGCTCCTCGGTAAGGACGAATGAGTTGTTTGCTTTGCCGATCGAGACATCTCGGACACACTCGTAACGCCCGGACAAACACCAGATCCATATGCAGTTAGTGAAGTTTGCCGTCGCGCTCTTTTTACCGCCGACGCACCTGACGGAACTACGTTGAAAGGGTGCAATTGCTAGCTATGCATATAACCGCTCTCTTTCTTCCATCATGGATCCCAACGCAGTGAAGTTGACGGGATGAATATTGTGATTGTGTCTAAGAATAGCATCCGATAGTGATTTCATAGACCGTCATTGGATTCGAGGTTTCCCTGCAGAACAACTAGTACCCTTCACTTATATACGATCACCAAATATTCAACCATTTGTTCCCTCTTGCCCACGATGAATATCCTCGGGCGCCAAGCACTTGTGCTGTGGGCGTTTTGGATCTTGACAATGCCGTTGGGCTCCGCGATCACAGCGCAATTGCGCAATATCATGTATTTCTGCGGGTAAGATACCTTCCAGAGACTCATCCGTGACCGATTTATTGATGAAGTGTCACAGCCAACGCCCGACAGTCCCAAATTCTTCGCTCACTTCAACAATCACTCACGTCGTTATGGCCTTCATGAACTCAAACTCTTTCAATCGTGAGGAGGCGAGTTCTGATTGGCCATTATTCATGGCCGTAAACGAAACAAGAGCCCAGTTGGCCCCGGGCACCAATATCATGGTTGCAATCGGTGGCTGGGGAGATACTGCCGGTTTCAGCCTCGCAGCCGCCACGGAGGAAGGTCGCCAGAGGTGGGCGCGTAACGTGGCTACCATGCTGCGAGACACGGGAGCCGATGGTAGGTGGAGCAAAGCCTCCGACAGCATTTCAATTCTCACCTGTGCTTGAAAGTTGAATTTGCTGATGGGTCTGGATCGCCATAGGGGTAGATATTGACTGGGAATATCCGGGGTAAGTATCATGCTTCACGCCTATCCCGAACAAGCTGGTGCATCGGCCTAATAGTCTATTAAAAGAAGAACGGCGAAGACTACAAGCAGGTGCTCAACGAGCAGAAGGCATGGGAAATTGGAGCGTACCCACTCCTTATGGCGGAGGTCCGGACGGCTATCGGGCCCGACAAGTTGATATCGGTAGCGGTGCCCGGCCTTCCTCGGGACGTGCTACCGTTCACGGCCGAGGCGTTGCCCACCATCATGGAATCAGTCGATTTCCTAAACGTTATGACGTACGAGATGATGAACCGCCGTGACACCGTAACTAAACACCATGCTGGCAAGGTGGGTTCACGCGAGTCGCTGAATAACTATACCAAAAACGGGCTCAGGCCAGATGACCTCAATCTGGGTTTCGCATTCTATACGAGGTTCTATCGGACCGAACGCCACGCTTGTGTGCAGAGCCCGATCGGCTGTTCCACCTTGTTGATGGAAGACCCCAAGACCGGCGTCGACATGGGGCATACGGGCGCCTTTGCGTGGGCAGATGATGTCCCGGCAGAGATGCAAGCATCGTCTTTGAGGCGCTTCGCGAAGGACAATACGACAACATCGGCGGGGGATACTATTACTGGGATGTGGATCAGGACCTCTGGTCGCACAAGACGCCCAGCTCCATCGAGGACAAGTTCGAGCTCGTCAGAGAGCTGGAGCTTGGTAGTGTGTTCGCTTGGGAGCGGGGTGCGGATGGACCGGAGTATTCACGGCTGGCTGCCCTGAACGCCGCGGTGGGAGGTCCCCGGCCGAAGAAAGATGAGTTATGAGGTGGCTGGATATCAATTATATCTCACTACGAAGGGAAGAAGATGCTTTTCATCATTTCCACCTCAGCGACTGTGCCACCTTTAATACCACCACGCGTGCCGCCTTTCAATACCGTGGTCTTGACGACGGTTAAGGTAGAACTCTGTACCTAATCGAGCTATAGAAAAAGTTGCGTTTGCCAAGGCTGGCAATTCAGCGGCCTCCGGGGAATAAAAACAGAATACTCAGCAATACTCCCACATACGACCATACTACGTGGCAAACTCAGGATCCCGTCCGCCCTCCCCTAGATAAGCCGCGTAGGGCCAGGCCAGTAGCTGGGTCGGTGATGACCAGCGAATCCCTGGTGTTGTATGTTTTGGTGCCCCTGATTCTTTTTATCGTCAGATTCTGTTACGATGGTGATGCTGCGCGAGCGTATCCATATGGAGTCGTTGGGTTATGACTGTCGGCCATGAATTCTGTACCCCTTTTCGGACATGGCAGCTTAGTGTAGTAGCCTGAGGGGGCCGAGACAAGTTCTGTTTCGTTCACAGCTGACGGGTTTATTTCGTTATATCTCCTTTTGTGTCGCCCTTTTGGTAGCCGAGTTCTCCCCGGTTGTAAGACAGATCAATCTTTTTGAATGCCACCAGCAATCCTTCTTTAACCTCCTCGTGGTTCCGAGCATCGTAAGAACCGAACTGCTACCTGGAAATCCCCACACCACTCGCAAGCGGAGCATGACGGTGGGCCTAGCAAACTAGCTCTGGTCTTTCAAGATCCGTCTGAATTTTCAATCCGAACGGGGGAGCGGACTGCATATCAATTCCACGACGGGTTTCGTCTCGCCCGACCAAGTTATGATCCCACCACGCCTCTAACTCGCACTCATCTAATCCGGCCTTGCCATCTCGCATGGAATTGAATGGACGTCTAGTTGATTCCTAGTCACAATCCTCGTAATCAAGAATCGGGTGAACATGTTCTTATGGATGGAAATCACGAGCGTCAGCTATACGGAGAATTGGTCCCTGAAGAGCAAGTCCGGACAAGCATACGATGTTGAGATTGGCTTCCGTGGGGCTGGAGCAACCGTGTACTTGCCCCGAAGAAGAAATTGTTCTCGTGTACGGGTTCCAGATATGTACTTCATACAATGGTAATAGTCCTAATGTATTCCCTATCGTGCTCTGGCCACTGAATCCAGTCGTTAGGATCGATATTGTCCTGACTCTTATAGGGACGCGCTTGCATAATCCCGATCCGTTCATACACTTCTTGTGCCTCTCCTACCGGCCTACCTAGCACCAAGACTTCAGGCGACTGGATTATTCCCCACTTCCCGTCTGCTAAGTGTAATAGCCAGACTGTGAACTGCTTGCCCACGTTAGATTGCTCCCATTCCCACCCACTCTCCCACCTCTCCCACATTTCGTTTTCCGACCCGGCATCTGATCCGGATTCCGATTCCCCGGAAGTGACAATATGCCCCATATTTTCTCTCGTGACGGCACTCCACCCACGCCGCCTTCTTACCGTTTTGACTGGCCCTAATAGGTCAGGCGCCTCCGCGTTCTCAGTTTCGGCTGCTGCTGCTGCTGCGGTCTCTTGCTGCTCCCAGATTGTAGCAGGATTATCGAGGAGAACAGCTTCAACTTTACAATCGAGGAAGACATGGCCATAGGCGGTCTGGTACTCCACCAGATAGCTTGGTGACCGCTGCGTCAGCTGCATCTTCGCTTCCAGAACCGCCCCGCGAACCCGGAGGTGCGTGCCCTCGCGCACGACCTGGCCGAACGGGTCGTCCGGGTTCAGGAGCGTGCACGCGGCCTCGAGGATCTCGGCCCGCGGGACGAACTCGGGGCCGCGCCGCCGAATGTGGGGAGTCACTTCGCCCGCGATCGAAGCCCACGACCAGGTCGGCCCGCAGTAATCCCCGGCAGCGCTGTCTTGGGAGTTATCTCCACTGGTCCAGCACAGCTCTCGGTGGAAGTCGGCCTCCCACAGGCCCGCGAGGTAGCGCGGAGGCCACCGCGTGGCTGCCGTCGTCGCTGTCGCTGCGAGCCTTATTTCGTCCAGGGTCCGAGCATACTCTCGCGCGACGCCTGAGAGTGCCGGCAGCTTGTCTCGCACCTGGCTGAGCTCACGACGGCAATACGCCTCGACTACCCTGGCCCAGAACTCGGAGCAGTACAGCATCATTTCGAAATCCCCTGGGTTCGTGTCCTTGCTTTGCATCCTCTTTATTCCCTGCTGCAGCTCCTCCATGCGCGGGGTGTCGAGCTCCTCCGGGTTGCCGCACTCGCAGGCCCTGAGCGTCCGGCATATCCACTGCACCTCGTCCGTCGAGAATGAGACGACGCGTGGCGACAACAAGTACTCCTGGAGCATCCAGGCACGGCACATACTAGGATCCACAATACCTCTATAGGGAGTCTGGTGGAATCCCGAGCACACAGTTTTCCGCACGGCCAGCACACCAGACCTAGTAGCTCCGTCGCTGTCGTTACAATCGCGGGGCCGGCCGCTAGTGGCGCTCTTCTCTAGTTGAAGTAAAACCTCACCATTGTCCCGACTCGCATGCAGGAAGGAAAGCCGCGAGGAGGCTACCGAGGAGGCCGAGATAGTGAGGAAGGCCCGCCCGTAGACAGCGGCCATTCGAGCTGACTCGTGGATCCAGTCCTGTGTGTCGTCCTGGATGATGCAAAGTGCATCGACCCAGAGGTATCTCACCCCGAGGTACCTGGCCACCTCTATCGCGTCTCTGACTGTGGCCGGTAGCTCTTCCTCGTCTACTGCCTGGAGCAGCTCGGAGATGTTCGATCTGGTAGTCCTCAATCTGTTCCCGTTACCCCAGCAGTAGCTCAAGGCGATGTACTTGCCCGGTGTCCCAGGATGCGGCTCAGTAAGCTTCACAGATCGAACCGCTGCTGAGCTTATACCAAGGTCCAAGACTCGCGTAGGAAGTAGCGGCGATTCTCGGCTACAGTTCTCGTGCTCTCGAGCACATGTGTCTAGCTGAGCTTGCAGGAAATTAAATGAGCGGGTAGAGTTTGCAGACGGGCTGATTACTGGCCCTGGGGGTAAGCGTCCCCAGACCGGTGCGTAGCCTAAATAGCAAGTGCATAGTTTGTCAGTCGCTGTTTTTGCAATACACCCACTACCTATTCTCCCGTCGACATCCTGCTCTGCTACTGGAGAGGCAATCTGTACCAGAAGGAGTGTATAATAGCAGCCTTGTAGGGCGATGGGACCTGGCAGGTAACATATCCTGGAGCTCCACACTGGCATCTTCACGAACAATCAACTCGAAGGCGCGGGTTCCGCGGTAGAGCGGCCCCGAAGGCGGCCAATTCCAGAAGGTATCGACGATCTGAAGCAGAACGACACAGAAGCCGCAATTGTGCTGCTCAGAGCGATATTTGAAATCATGGCGCGCACGCCACCAGAGTTTAAAGCTGAGCAGCGTCCCTTTGCGCGATATTTGCGGGGAAGCCTTGGTACTGTATCGAACTTCTTGGGACTGGCTAGACTTGATGTTCTCGTAATTTAGGTCGAAGCATACCGGGCACCACAGATACGTATCGTCCACCCTGTCTCCGTGCCAAAGTTGGAAGGACATGGCGCTATAGATCGATGATAAAACGATGGCGGGTCCAAGTATGGCATGCTGCACGAAGCAATTCCATCTTTCCTAATAAGATATGATGCACAAGTCGGGCTTAGCGTCCCATATCCCTGTTCACCCCTGCTCAGTACTTTACTACGACACAATGCCGCATAACATTATCACCTTGGTTGGTATCATTATATAAGGTTTATAGAGGTTAGCCACGCGGAGGATCGGCCCGTAAGTATTCGTGGGCTTAATTGAGAAATCATAAACCTGACACGGATATCGAGCACAAAATTCCGAATTATCCCGCAAAGTATGCAATTAAGTCTCAGAAAATCTGAAAAAGTTATGGCTCTACAACTAACTGACATGACCCAACACACTTGGCACGTCCAGGGACGGTCAAGGCAGGTGGAGCATAAGGTCACGTGATCAGAGGATCGCAAAGATCGCTGGCGAGTCCAGCGAGTAACAAATAAGAGGAGTTAATTAAATCATATATAACTACGTTCGTTTCCATAGTCTAGATAGCAGCAGTTTGCAATACAACTTCGTTACTTAAAACACCCTTAGTATTACGAAACTTGTCGGCTAGCAGGGGTGCGTTAGCACCCCATATATTGAAGAATCCCTCTGATCGGAATAATACATGTTCCGTGGCTAGATCACCTTAAAGTGCAGTGCGTATTTTAGAGCATTTGCAATTAATTATAAATATAATAATAACTGATATCTCTTATATTCAATAATTAAAAATCTTATTCGCTTAATTTGGATATATAGTCATTAATTAGCTATTGTTAAGATGATATAAGTTATATATCGGTTGTAATTATCTAAATACGTTAATAATAATAATGGCGATCGTATCGTCGGCGTCCTTCGTTATTTACAAAAATCCCAAAACCTAGGATCGTTTTAAGGGCGAATTTTAATTAAAAGCGTACGCGTTTAATATTTGAAATTATATTAATCTAGATTAAAGTTTTTAGTAATTTATTAAACTTACAAAATCTGATATAACCTTTTATTCAAAAAGACGAATCCGTTATACGATACAAAATAATACTTTAAGCGGTTTCTTATCCGTAATTACATTTTTCAGAGAAATAACCGAAAAAATTAATTATATTAATTATTTAACGAATATCTTTAAGATAATAACCGAAGGTAGATAAACTTATAATTAGGAATTTACAATATATATTTATAAAAATCGGAAATACTATATCTTCTCTAACAATATTAGCGATCTTGCGAAATAAGTTTTAAAGTTAGTATTTTTAGTAATTAAAAAGATAATTTTATTTTTTAGAAAAAAACTTACGAAAGTAGTACGTTAGTTTGGCCGAATCCGTTAAGGTATACGATAGAAGGATTTTAATTAATATTTAATAGAAATACCGCGAACGGTTAAAGTAAATTTCGAAATTAGCAAAAAATTTAAACGAATAAATCGTAAAATGGCAAGAAATTATAGCTTAGGAATAGCGATATAATATTCCAGGAACGAAAATAATAATTATATAAGTTAATAACTTATGTATAATATTGGTTCTTATTATAAGCACCTGGACAATTATTTTCCAGATAATAAAAAAAGCCGAAATTAATAATGGTACGATTAGTTATTAGGAAATAGCGGTCAATTTTTAAACTATTAAAGTATAACTTCTTTATAATCCGTATTATAAAACGTTATGATAACGTTTTATGCTTTTTACAGGATACTAGCAAATCTTTTTAATTAAGACAATCTTAATTAGAAAGATTTTAATATTAACCTTTAACTATAAGGAAAAAATCTTAAACCGTGGGCTAAAATAAGGTAATCGTAAAGGTTTTCATTCGGACCGAGCGGTAGTAAGCGAAAACGTTAAAAATTAAACGCATAAAGTACCCGTTATAAAACGTACTTAGGTTTTTATCATATATTATTTAATTGTTATTATATATTTTCTAATAAAACCTTAAAAAGTTTCCATTTTAGCGATAGAATGGAAGTATACGTTAAAAGCCGAATTTTTTCTGATTAATTTTTAAAGAAAAAGATTAACCGTTTATCAAAAGTTAAGAATAAATTAATTACTTAAAAGATAAATTAATTCCCACAAGGAATAAGACGAATTTTAACGTATTTTTTAATTTTTGATTAACGTAATGCGATAAACGTTACGTTTTACCTTTTAAGAATTTTTTTCATTTTAGATTTAAGGTTTACGATATAGATTTTTTAATTTGATTAATAGGTTTTTAAATTTTAGACTAAGAGTACGAAGTGATAAGGTATACGTAGGTAATAGTTTCGTCCCGATTAAGGGGTACGGAAAGATTAATATAATTTTTCGAAGCTTTAATAGTATGAAAATGTTACGTTTGTATAACGTGGCTTATTGCGAAACTTTCACATGTAATTTGGTATTATTCCGGTAGTTCCGAAAAAAAACTATTAGTAAGATAATAAAAGAATTAATAATTATATTCGAGATAAATATAATTAGGTAGTTGTTAAGTTAATAAGCAAATTTTTTTAATTCGTTATCGAAAATATTAACGTAATAATATTTTATATAACCTTAATTACTTATAAACGAAACGTTAATTTAAGGATAACGAAATTATTACGGATCGGTAACAGTATTATATAATACTTAACATTATAATATTTAAGTTCTGAAATAATCGTTTAATTATAGTTTTATATAAAGGAAGTCCGCTTAAAAGGTTTCATAATAGTTAAATATTAAATATATAATAAGGCGAAGGTTAAAAAGTTAATATATCGCGAATTAAAAAAGGGAATATCTTAATTAGGATAAAAATTCGTTATCGATTTTATAAGTTTTGAAAAAAATTTTAAAGGATATAAATATGTTATATTTGTTATCGATAGATATTTAAGTTTTATCTAGGATATTTACCTTAAAAATCGAAACCAGAATATATTAATTATAACGTTCCGATAATTTTTTAAGAATTTTAAAAAATTAAAATGAGGTTTTCGCATAAATAATTAAATACGATAACGTTATATATAAGCTCGCAGCTTTTACAAGCTCGCAGCTCCGTTTTTGGTACGTCGCGACAATAAATTCGAATTGAATAACTATAATATATTAAATTAATTTAAAATAATGAGATTTTTCATTGTTAAACGCTTTTATATCCTTTTTATAAATACGCGTATTATGTCCGGGCTTATCGTAAACGTTACATTTCCGTTTTTTCGCTTAAACCTTTTTACGATAATTATTTTCGGTTATTATTAATTACGATTGTTTATTATTATTTTCCTTCGTAGTTATAAAAGCTTATATTTTTTTTAGTAAGTATTTTTTTAAAAAAAAATATTTATCTTTGTTTTGTGGCATTTATTAAGACTATAATTCGTTTTACATAATAAGCTATATTATTCCCGAAAAAATATTTTTGTATAATAATATTAAGTTGGTTTTTGTTAAAAAATTAACCGATTTAATTTTTTCCGTTAAAGAATTACTTTAGTAATTTTTAATTTATTTTTGTAAATAACGTTCTCGTTAAAATGTTTCGGTAATATTTTTAAAGTTTTTATAAGTAAAGAAATAACGAAGTTTATAAAGGTAAGTAAAAAAGCGATTAATAAAAGTATAAATAAAATTTATAATTTAGAAAAAATACAATTAGGATTAAATAAAATAAATTCCGTTTTTGCAAATTCCGATTTAATGTTATTGGTCGTTATAATAATTTTAAACGCGTTACGGAAATTGGGGAACAATTATTTTTTTGGTAATATAGGTAATGTAACGTCGTATAAAAGTTTCGATATATAATAAATAAACGCGTTTTAACGGAAAAAAATAAGATATATCGAAAGGTTAAAGTAAATAAAAAAATTATAAGTATGAAAAATGTAATAATATTATAATTAGCATAATATTTTTTAAATTTTATCGAATAATAATTTTCGTAATTATTAAAAATAAAGAAATATTTTAATTTTTTCGTACGCGTTTAAATATATTAATTAAAATGTTAAATCAATTTTAAACTTAATTTATTTATTATTTAATTATTATCATTTATAATAACTTTTTAGTTAGGTAAAAATGAATTACTAGTAAAATAATAAAAAGAAAGGCTTTTGTTTATAAAAGTAATAAATAAAGGTAAGATTTAGTTTTAAAAATTAATAATTTTTATTATTATAAATTATTTCCGTTTTTCTTATTAAATTTATTTATGTTTTTTATATTTTGTAATATTAATACTAATTATACCGGTTATTATAAAAAGTTTAATTAAAAACTTTATTGCGTCAAAATTATAAATATTCTTTTTTACGATATCGTATTTTACGAATATATCCCGAATAAGGTTAAATTATTTACGAAACATTTTAAATTTTCGTTCAAAAATTTTTATTAATTTATTTTTCGATTTAAACGCATTTTAAATTTTTGTCACCGTTTAATAAAGTTAATTACTTAATTAACCCTAATACGTTTAGTAACCCGTTACGTAAGTAGTAAATTCGTTATATTTTTAGTATGTTAACGCTAGATAGAAAACGTTTATATATTTAAGTTAAGGATACGTTTAATAATCGATTTCTTTTCGGTCGGTATTAATTTTCGTAAATTAAGGAGAATATCGGCTTGGGCGCGTTTATTATGATATCGAGCTTTTAAAGTTGATACGGTAATATCGTATATTAAAGTAAGCTTTTTAAAATAAAATATTAAAGTCCGTTTTTTCGCCTGGATAACTAAGGTTATTCTCGATTTTTTTGTAAGACGTTTTATATTATTAGTATTAAATAATACATAATTTAAGTTAGGTAGTTAAAATGTGCCAAAAACGGAGCCGTGAGCTTGTAGAAGCCGCGAGCTTATGTAATACGTTAACGAAATTTTAAAAAACTATTAATTTTGAAATATATTTTAATTACTTTTATTTAATATTAGATTTAAACTTTTTGTACCGTATACTTAGGCTTATAACGAGGGTATAAAACGTTTAGAGGGTGTAATTAAAAAAAAAGCGATTACGATGCTAAATGGCGTTAAATTATTTTCGTTTTTAATTATATATAACCTTAAAACGGTAACATATCTATATAACTATATTGTTAAATACGAAGTTTTTTTAGTAAAATGTATATAAGGTTTATTATATTTACTTAACAGATAGAAATAGTATTATAGTATTTGATCGGAAGCTTTGATAAGCTTATCTGCGAGCATATAGTTAAATAATTTACGTTATAATA
Organism: Monosporascus sp. GIB2; assembly: GCA_004155935.1. Taxonomy (NCBI): domain Eukaryota; kingdom Fungi; phylum Ascomycota; class Sordariomycetes; order Xylariales; genus Monosporascus; species Monosporascus sp. GIB2. The sequence goes on from QJNV01000620.1 coordinate 16,791, forward strand.
ATTACCATTACAAAAAAAAAAAAAAAATTAAATTCCCAAAGCGTGGATTAGTTACTTTATTAGTTACCGATATACGAATATTTACAAAATTTAGAACTTATAAAGTAATAAGATTATAATTATTTGAAATGTATAATTTAACAAACAGGTTGCCTTTTTAGGTAATATTAAAAACTTAAAAAAGTTTTTTTATATTTTTTAAAAAAGTTATAGTAATAAGTTAAATAAGTAAAAATACTTAATTACAACGATAATTATTTAATTTATATATATAAAAAGGATAAAAATTTAAGCGAAATAATTTAATTACTGGCTATATAAGAAAAATAGCTCCAAAAAGGTATTAACGTAAAATGCGTATGGAATGGGAAAAAAATAAGCCTGTTCGTAAAAAATTAATTATTTTTGTACAACTATGATATTCGATTTACTCCGTTTCTTAAATTATTACCGTTATTAATATTTTACCTTAATAACCGTTACGATTATTACGCTGACCGAAGAAATAAAGGTAACCTTAGGTTTTTTTATATTATTTAACCTAAAATGACGGTAAAAAACGAAGGTGCTTTACGAGTTGTAAACGTAGGCTTTTTGTATTTTCCGTATTAAGAACATATTATTCGAAATGAATATAAAATATAGGAAATCGTATTTAATGCAAAACGTTTAACTTTTTCTATAAGTACGTACGATAACCGGCTGGTAAGTTACAGAAATTTAAGAAGGTTATTTACTCGAAATACGCGTTATTGTAATCGAAAAGGTAATAATATATTAATATATAAAAAGATATTTAGGTTATAAAACCGAATGCAGAGACGTAATTTACCGTTACCGCCGCGAGGTTAAAAAAAGTTAAGTATATATCCGTTAAAGGAAATATTTCGTAAAGCCGAAAAAGTTTACTTACAAAGTTGTAAAAAATATGATTTTAAAAGGCCGTTAATTAATTCTTTACTAAAGGGAAATAAGTTTTAAAATATATATAGGTTATGTATAACACTACCGAGCGAGACATATCACTAAGCGAGACATTTTTTAACACCTCGTAATAATAAATTTAAAAAACTTAATAATAATATATCGCATTAATTAAAATTAAAAAATTTTTTTATCGTTAAACGTTTTTACAACTTTATTATAAGTACGCGCATTATGTCCGGGCTTGTCATAAATATTACATTTTCGTTCCTTAGTTTTAACTTTTTTATAACGATTATTTTCAGCCGTTATAAGTTGCATTTTTTTAACACCTTTTTTCTTTTCAGCTAAAAAAGTTTATCCTTTTTATATAGTAAGTATTCCTTCTTTTTAAAAACGTTTCTTTTTAGTTTTTCGACGTTTGCTTAAAATATAGTTGGTTTCGCGCAATTAGGCGGTTTTTTGTTTAAAAAAAGTAATTTTATATTAAAGTATTAATTAATTTTTAATTAAAAATATAACCAATTTAATTATTTTTGTCCCCGAATTACCTTAATAATCTTTAATTTGTTTTATAAGTAACGTCCTTATTTTATTACTTTTTAGATATTTTTAGGGATTGTTATAAGCGAGGAAATATAACCAGTAGAGGTTAACGGGAAAACGGTCGGCGTAGGTAAAATTAAAAGAATTTCGAGTTCGGAAAAAACGATAATAAGATTAAATAAAACGAAATTAATTTTTACAAATCCGGATTTAATATTATCGGACGTTATAATAACTTTAAACGCGTTATAAAAGCCGGTAAAGAATTCTTTTTAGTAATATAAGTATAATAACATCGTATTAAATTTTCGATATATAATAAATAAGCGGATTTTAAAAAAGGAAAAGAAAATATATTAAAAGGTTAAAGCTTATAGAAAAAATACGCGAGTATGCAAAATAAAATAATATCGTAATTCGCGTATTATTTTTCGAATTTTATTAATAGTAACTTTTGTAGCCGTTAAGGATAAAAAAATTTCATTTTTTTTGTACGCGTTCGAATTGTGAGCAGTTGAGGTGATTTTCTGAAAGGGCTTTGAGTTGTGGCCCTAGGATTGCAGGAACAAAGCAGGAAGCAGCTATATCTGGCTGCTCCCCCCCCC
>QJNV01000621.1:0-18656 GCA_004155935.1 Monosporascus sp. GIB2
GGCGGTAACAGAAAACTCGAACGCTTGGATTAGCCCTTTTCAATGTAACACATCCGCTTGTGGTAGACATCCATCGGCGAGCTCAGCTCTATCTTGGACGTTGGTTCAGCTCCCGATGATTCGTTTATCTAGTAGAGTAGGTGTCGGACTGACGATCGGAGTGGTTCAGAAAGCAGAGCGCCACATGCCGTTATCATGCACCTCTCCGGAATAAAATGCCCAGAACGTATTCAGCCCACTCGGTTCGCGCCCTTCAAATTTACCTTTAGTACAATCTCTCGTACGACCATCGCCGACCAATGGAGTATTATGTGCCGACAATAGCGGCGCCACGGTTGGTCAGTCGGTGCAGAATTCATGTCGTTCCCTCCGTTTCTACGAAGGATAAAGGTGCCACCAGCCACTCCCGTTCAAGCTTCCTAACACGGAAGAGCCTATTCATGACTAATATATTACTTGCTCATAGTTGTCTCCTCGCGTGACATGCCGATATATACGCCGACATAGTTTGAAGCCAACGCCACCGAACCTGAGGTGATTCTGAGGAGTCGCTCGGCACTGTCAAGGCAACTTGATGCTAAGCAGAGCTGTGTGGTGAACCTTGGTGCGCGGGGATCGCCGACCAAATCCAGCCTCCTGTGACTGCTATATGACTGGGCTCGTGAATGCTCGCACTTTTACCGCGCATCCGACTCCCATATCTTCGACAGTGTCTCGAGTATGTCTGAGGTTGAGGGTCCTCAATAAAGACGTGGCGCAGAAATGGTCTCGCGTATCGAGACAATCAGGCTCAAGCAGAGACGATTAAAGCTCCTGATTAATTTCGACCCGGACGAGTCAATGGACCTTCATTATTAGGGCAAGGTTCATGATAGGCTGTAGGACTCGCCCGCAGGTTGCCAAATGCTCGAGATAGGCCTATTCAGGGAGCTGTATGGTTTGGCGCAGTAAATTGGGTGTAGACCCTATTCTGGCTAATCAGTACTGGCCCTCGGCTACTGCCCGGACCGTCCCCTCGAAGGTGATCAGCAGGAACGGTCCAAAATCGAGAACGGGGTCGTCTGGATTCCTTATCAGACTAGTTCGTACCTTCGGAGCGAGGACTGTCCCTTGGCATCCCTCGACATAGGTTCCGGACGCGGGGATCTGTGCGATCGCAGAGAGAATAAATACAGACGAAGTTCTTGTCCACGTGGTGAGAAGGGAACGTGACTCTTTGACATTCCGACTCCTGTGCATTCCCATTGAGATACAAAGCTAAGCAGGACGCCATGGCCACAACTGTCTTGCATGAGAAGGACGCCGCGCCGGTGAGCGACACGGCTGCTCCCGACAGGGAGGTCAGCTACACCGAGCCTGCTTCCCACCTTGTCACCGATGACCCTCTCAAGGTGGAGATCAATGTTTCTGAGCAGGGGCCAGAGCCCGAAGACATCTTCAAGCCGCTGCCGCCCCTTCCCGGCGTTCCTGCGGAGTCGGACCCGCTTAAGTTCAGAGCTGTCATCACCGGTACGGTCCTCGGCTCACTCGTGAACGCCGCTAATGTATACCTTGGACTGAAGACCGGGTTCACTTTCGGCGCTTCCATGTTTGGTGCCATCTTCGGATATGGTTTCGTGAAGCTCCTATCTACTACCTTCGCCGGCATGCCCATCCTTGGTATGCCGTTCGGCCCTCAGGTGCGTTTCCGCGAACTCGGCCTTGCGGGCTCTCCCGGACTGCTAACAACCAAAGCAGGAGAACAGCATTATCCAGGCTGCAGCCGCCGGCGCTGGTGGTCTGAGTGGTCTCTTCGTGGCCGCTCTGCCTGCCATGTACCACCTGAACCTGTTGTCCGACGACCCTAGGGATGACTACGGCCGCTATATGACCTTGACCTTCATCGGATCCTTCTTCGGCCTCTTCTTTGCCGTCCCCCTACGCAAGTTCTTCATCGTCAATGTCGCGCGAGACCTTCGCTTGATCTTCCCTACTGCGACCGCCACTGCCTTCACCATCAGGTCGATGCATGCCATTGGCTCTGGCGCCCAAGAGGCGATGAAGAAGATCAAGGCGCTCGGTATCTCGTTTGGGTTTGCCTTCGTCCTCCGCGTGGTCTCTGACTACGCTCTTGGCATCCTGTGGGATTGGCACGTCTTCACCTGGATCTACATCTGGAGCGACTACAAGAGCTTTGCCATCAATATCGAGAGTTGGGGTTGGTTCATCGAGTGGACGCCCGCCTTCATCGGGTGCGGTCTCCTCGTGGGTCTTAATGTTGGCATCTCGTACTTCGTCGGCAGCTTCATCGCTTGGGGGTTTGTCGGCCCTCTGCTGGTATATACCGGGGAGTGCGAAGGTGCACAGCGCGCCCCTGACGACCCGCTCTGGCAGGGACTCGTCTCGTACAACGGTATGTCTGGGATGAGCGACCCCGGTTACGTACCTAGCCCTCGTTATTGGTTCCTTTGGCCTGGTGTCATGGTTCTTCTTTGCTACTCGATGGCCGAGTTCCTTTTCAACTACAAGATCATCTGGTATGGCATGAAGTATGGCTGGAAGAACTTCGCCATCTTTGCTAACGCTCAGCTGGCTAAGCGTGGCAAGCATATTGCCTTCTTCGAGAGGCAAGCTGCTAAGGAGAACGACAATACCGCTATCACCGAGGACTTCGCGACGCCAGCACAGCAGGTCTCTTCCTGGGTCTGGATCGTCGGCTGTGTTGCGATTCTGGCAGTCACCATGGTTATCGTAGACGCACAATTCCATATGAACGCCGGTCTGGGCCTTCTCGCTTCCATCCTTTCCATTGTATTCGCCTTCATGTCTATCCACGGCGGAGCCGTCACCGACGTCACGCCTCTGACCGCCTCCGCCAAGGCATCGCAACTCGTCTTCGGTGGTGTCACCCAAGGTCAGCCGCAGACTAACGCGTTGAGGACGAACTTGATCGCCGGCGCTATTGCTTCCGCCGGCGCCGATATGTCGACCGCTCTCACTAGTGATTTCCGGACGGGATTCTTACTCAGCACCCCACCGAACCTTCAATTCTGGGCTCAATCCGTCGGAACTCTCATCGCAATGTTCCTCGCCCCGGGTGTCTTCCTATTGTTCGCGATGGCGTACCCATGCAGTAAGCAACCTCCGCCTATGCGCTTGACTATCTAGGGAGGGCAATTAATAACCCCTGATGCTACAGTTCTGGACGCCGAGGCCACTCACTGCGAGTTCGCGGTCCCCTCCGTTACCGCTTGGAGAGCAGTCGCCGAGGCAGTCACCCTGGACAACATCCCAATCCCCCTGTCGTCCGGCATCTTCAGCATCGTCCTCGGCATCTGGTGCGTCATCCAGGTCTTCATCAAGCGGACCTGGCTGGTCGGGGAGCGAGCCAAGTACCGCAACTGGTTGCCGAACTGGATGGCCATCGGCATCGCCTTCGTCCTGCCGGCCACCCACTACTCCACCGCCATGTGCATCGGCGCCATCATCGCCCACTACTGGCTCAAGAAGTACCCCAAGAACTTCGAGGTCTACTGCTACGCCATCGCCGCCGGCCTCATCGCCGGCGAGGGCCTCGGGGGCGTCATCAACGCCGCTCTGGCCCTCGGCGGCGTCGGCGGCTCCGAGAAGGGCTCCAGCATCGCGTGCCCGGCGGGACAGTGCTAAGCTTCGACCATGAATACGGATCAAGAGACTGACCTGAATAAACGAAGTAGGCGAATGGCGATGACAGATAAGACGCTTTAATGTTCATTTATACCCAATTTAAGCTTTGTATTGGAGTAAAGTGTCTAGTACTGGACAATTTAATGGTCCTGCAACTTCATCATGTGAACTGTCATTGTGGAATAAGCAAGATGTTGCCTCAATCGTTCCTTTGGTACCTACTCTGGATCTGTACACCCACAAGCGATTCTATCCAGTTTTCCTGTTTCCTGGTGGATGGGGTAGTCCCGATACTTTCCGTTGGGATTGTTTCAGCGGATCTGTGTTGTCGAGCTTAACATTGATGTTAGGGGGCACTGGCTGGCTGCATAGCGAATAGTCTGCCGGCCAGGCCTCTACGCACAAAAGCATGGTGACGATGGCCATGTCCGACCTGCTGTTCCACCTTCGGGTCAACCACGTGCCTGGAAGTCTTCGGAATTGGGAAGCATACCTTGCGAACCCGCGTTAATAGAACTGCCACACGGCTACCACAGAAGCCGCACGCACTCATTTCTACGTTCACGGGAATGGCTTGCCGCTTCCTTTAGTTACATGCTGTTGAAGTCGCGATGCGGGGCTCTGTCGAAATAGGGGACTTATCTTCCTCCCTACTTCCTTCGCAGCCGACGAGTTTGCTCGATGTGTTCAAAGGGACCAAGAAATACCTTTCAATGACCCAGCACTTGTCTAATAGACGGAGAGCGGGTTAATAATATAAATGTGCGTCGCTGCAGTACATTGTACCAAGAACATAGATCATCGGATACGTGAGCCCCTTTTCCTTGCACCTAACATGTTAGTCAGCAACCTTGTCCCAGTAGGGTTGGGACTGTGTGGCGCGCATAATGGATGTGTATAAATCATGCTTGTAGTGGAATTGCCGATGGGAGGCGGCCGCGCCGCCTGGTACGGGCTCAACCCGCGGGATCGTATCATCGGCGTCGCGGCGCTGTCTCGCCCTTCCTGCCGCCGCTAATCAGCTCGCACCCCGAGGCGGGCTCCGTGACGGCCTGCTCTACCCCTGCAACCTGCTCCGGGCCGTGGAAAAAGGCGGGTCCTGGATCTACGCCGACAGCGGCCTTACCAAGCCGTTCGTCGAGTGCGGCGGCGCCACAAGCATACGCAACTATGCGGGTTGTTCCACGGCAACGGAGAAGCTAGGTGGTAGTAACCATACAGTATTCTCAGTCTGTGGTAACAGTTGATGCATCTTCTACGGCAAGACGGTGGATGAATACAGGATCTATGACCACATGCCATGAGAGCACCGCGCCTGGTACAATAGCCGGCAGCATGAGTTTGGCGATGTGAACGTTGATCGCAATGAGACGGCTTCAAGATGACGGGTTGAATTGTGATTTGGCATCACTTCCGATTATTTCCTGGCTGTAGGTCAATATTCTTTTTGATCAACACCGGATGACCAATCAAATGTGTACAACTGACCTTCAATTGCCTTTCAGGGCAATGTCCCAACGCTGTTACTGAGAATGTTTGTTAGATGCCCGATCGCAGCCCATCGGATCGGATACCCGCACCCAAACACGTTACGACGTAAAATGTATAAAAACATAGAGAGCTTATTTTATTACTTCATCAATCTGCGTTGACCATATCTCGGCCATTCTACCTATGTCATCCCCGCAGTACCAGTCCATTGTCGTTATAACGTTCCCTTCTGATGCCCCTGAAGGAATGTTACTAGCGTGGCATACTTACTAACCTCGGACCCCACCTAATGCATGACCCTAGCAATACATAGCCAAAACATATACAAATTAATAATTACCTATATATTCCAAAACCTTTTAACAACGTAACAACATATTTTTTAATATAATTATTAATTATAACCTAATTATTAACTTTTATAAATTTTAAACGTTTAATAATTTTATTTTTAACCGACTTAATATTTAATAAATTCGTAAAAATTTTATTCGGTTATTTAATAATAATTTGGTATATACGACTTTCGTATTTTTCGAATTTCGTTCGTAAAAATTAATTATTATAACGGAAAATAACATTTTCGGTATTAAAATTATTAAGTTTTTTAATTATTTTAATTACCATTTTCCGTATATCGCGAAACGTTTTTTTTTTTGGTTAAATAAAACCGTTCGCATATTTTTCCGTAATTTTAAAACCTTATAAAAATATATATAATTTCGTTTTAATTAATAATTACTTTTGCCGAAAATATTTTCGGTTTAAAAAATAATTAAAATATTATTTTAGGATTTTTTAATACCGTTTCGGATTTAAAAAAAAATAAATTAATATAACGTTATTTAATTTTAATATTTTTATCGATAAAAACGATTTTTATAATTTCGCGATATATTTTTAATATATGGCATTTATATTAAAAAATTATTACGAATAATCCGTCGTTTTTTCGTAAAATGATTCGATATTTTTTTTTAAACATAAAAAATACGTTAATATTAAAAAATTAAAAATTATTATTCGAATAAAATAAAAAATATATAAAAACGATTTTATTTTAAACGTATTTTTATATAAAAATAAGAGATACGTATGTAATATAATTATTTAAAATAAATAACCGTTATTTATTATAAAAACGCGATTTAATTTCCGGAAAAAAAATAAATTTTAATTATTTTAACGTAATAACGTTATTAATTTATTTTTTCGGAATTAACGTATATTCGGTTTTTTCGATATTATCGAATAATTATTATTTTTAAACGGTAAAATTATTAAAAATATATGCGGCCGTATTTTTTCCGTATGTAAAACCGATATATTCGAGGATAAATATTTATAACGTAATACCCGATTTTCCAAATTTTGTATAAATTATTTCCGAAAATTTTACGACTATTTCGTTACCTTATTTTCTTTTTTAAATATTCGTTTTATTTATATTATATTCGTTCGTAAGCTAGATATTATATTAAATTTGGACGGCGGTAAAAAAAAGGGAAAATTCGCGTATATTATTGCGATCGCGTACTTTTAGGCGGTTCCGGGGTATAATTTGTTTTTTTTTCGTATATATTTCGTTATAACGCGTTATAAAGCGATTTATTTAATATTTCCCGACGGTTTTATAAAAATTTAATAAGGTTTTTATTATTTAACGTATTCGTTTTTTTATAAAAACGCGGCCGTATATTTTTTCAAATAATATTTATTTAATAAATTTATTTTTTTTTTAATTTAAAAGTTTACGTACGTTATTTTACGTTTTAAACCGTAATTTTGTACCATAAATACGACGCGATAAAATTAATTAAGGTATTTCGAATCGTTTACCGGTAAGGGTTTTAAAATTATTTTTAATAATAAAATTCTTAATATCCCGTATTTTGCGTTTACGATTTAAATTAATCATTTTTATCCGAAATTAATTAATTAAAGGATTATTAAGATATTATAAAGTAAAGGTTATAGGGATGGTGATTATTGTTGAGAAAAGTTTTATGCATTGCTAGGGTCATGTATTAGGTGGGGTCCGAGGTTAGGAATATTAATGACCCTAGTTTCTATGGACAGATATAACTCGCTGTTGCGTATCAGTAACGAAGCCTTGCCATTTGTTCTTTTAGGCTGTCGTCTCATTAAATGAACAATATACTAGCTGTTTCTACTATTTAACAAATGCCTAGCAAAACACTAGAAGGCGTTCGTGGTATTCATGCTCGATATATTCATGAATGTCGATATGCCTATGAAACGCTAAATGTACATAACAAATATGCCAGTATTACTTAGGTTCGTAGTTACTTCTTAGCTCTCCGGTAACTGCTTTACCATGACTCGGGGCCCGTGCTGCTCTCAGCCACCTAGGCAACTACGAGTGCCCCTCCTTCGGTACCGGCCTTTAATAAGGAGTCAAGTTGGTCTTAGGCAGTTGCAGGTATTATACGGATGAGTTATCCTCAATTCACTTTCGATAGCAGTACGGCAGCCAGCGAACCTACTACCTACATAACAACTTACACAATCACAACGGATCGTCTTAACTGGCATGCCGGTTGTTTTGTTTGCTTTTATCTGGACTATGAAAGTGTGCTGAGCTTCAGCTAGGTCTTGCTAACCCAGGCACTTCCTTACACACCCCAGGCTACGCCATTGAATCAGCCTGTGTTGTTATCTACACGGCAACTGCTTGATCAACTAGCCTTCGTATCGTCTCTACTTTGCGTACGCTTTACACCTTTCAACATCCGTCAGCATATGCTTCTCTGAATCATGGCACAGTCAAACGTAACTCGTCATCCGTCTTTGGGCTTCGTAGAGGCTTTGCATACCTTGGAGCTCAATCATCTCATTGACATCCCCCAACTCGTCCTCCTTCCGGGACCATTCCACACCAGCCCACTACTTGACATCATATGGGGTATCAAACTGTCCTCCGAGAATATTCATGACAGTAACGTCATGCCCTCCATCGATGTTCCATGCACTCTCAAGCTCCATCTAGGTGCTCAATCCTCCCATGCCGTCATTGTCTGCCTTGCGTGTTACGGAGCCGCAAGCAATGCCCCTCTCAAGCGACTTACGGCTACCGGCCAGGATGCCAACCAAATTCCATATCTAATTGCGCTTTTGAGGAAACAGCTGCTTGATCATCACAGCCAAGTCAAATGGGACAATATCGAGATATGCATTGCGGTATCGCATCTCGCTGCCAAACATCCCCAGGTAGCTGTCGCGGGCTCAATCACGGATCATGCCCACTTCCTTCGCAAATATGCCAGCAGCGGAAACAGCATCCTGCTCAGCATTCTGCCTCCTGGTGAAGAAATTCCGAGCAATGTCCAGCAGGACTTGGATCAATACGACGCACAGCTAAAGAGAAGCTTGATCGTTCATCTTGGAGGTGCTGAGGCCAGCTCAACCTCGGCACATATGACCTGGGATATCCTCAAGTCCGCCTTTTCATGCTCTGTCTATGAACTTGGGAAGTGCCCGCTGTCGGAGGTATTGGGACGCATTTTCTTCAAATCTGTTCAGGAAGCTACGCCAAAGCTGATCACGTCCATCAAAGACAGAAGGTACCAAACCAAGATACATCTCGACCAGCTCAGCCAACCACGTACGTCTCCTAGAGATTGCCGGAGCTTCTTGCTAGAGCTCACGACGCGTCATCATGCCCTTCTCTGGGACGCTCTTAGAGGTATCTACACCGATAGCTTCTTCAATGACAGATACTCTAGGAAACTGCGACAGGTTCTTGACGAGCTAGCCGCGTCCTTTGAACTTGCGCTCTTAAAGCAATCGGGGATAGTTCCCAAAGCTAGCCAAAACCTGGGCGGTGGGAGTCCATTGACTGGTCTCTATGACCTCCCAACTGATGAATTCGACAATGTCGGCTCCGTTGGAGCATTGCATACAGCGAAGAGTCCAGCGAGAACCCGAGCTTGTTGGCGTGGGGTGGCTCTTAAGTATGTTGGACTGGTTACTGACGCCGCGAAGTTATTCATGGAAGAGTCCCTAACTCATCTTCTTGGGGTAGAAGATGAGAAGACATGGACTGGCATTATGATAAATCTTGTCGACCCCTTCCTTGCCGCTAAGCAACAAGAAATGGAGGAGAAGCTCAGTGAAGTCCTCCACTTCTATTCGACCCCTCGCGGTGAGCAAGTCTTGTCAGCTGGGGACACAGAGAGACATCTCAGAACCTACATCGATAACGTCGTCATCCTCGTACTGGAGAATATCCTCATGGAACAGTTGCCACTGATTCTGATACCGGAGACTGTGTGTAGTCTGGATGACGAGATGCTTCTGTGTCTTGCTGCAACAACTACGGATCTACAGAATGAGAGGGAAAGGCTTCAGCACGAGCTTAAAGAGCTGGACTCAGCAATGACTTTTTGCCAGCGATACCAGCAGAGAATACCCACTCGTAAGTTACTCGGCCCACCACTGCGTTGCCGTTGCGGAGACTAACAAATTCTTCACAGGTTTACCGGCAATTTTGACGCAGTGTAGGCCAGGAGCGGACATTCCATTTGTTCAGCCAAGCCCTGCCCCTCGTCCTGTCCAATCCAAGGACACAGCCGAAAAACAAAATTCTACCAATGAGAATCCTACATCCACCTGTTCCTTTGGACCTGCTTCTGACCCGAACACGCCGCTTGAGGGTGTTGATTCTGATGAGAATCTTGACCCGGTTCCCGACGGCGAGACATCCCACTCAGTTCCCGACGCTGCCTCTTCACCAGCTGCAGATGTAGCAAACAGCAACTGGCCGCCATCCAACGTTCAGCCGTTCTCGCCTCCCCCTATTGCATTCGGAACTCCTAACGTGATTCGACGGCCGAAGCCTACGGCCCTTGTGCCCAGCACCGAGGGTTTCGCGAGGTATAGCACACCTGCGGGCGCGAAATCCCCTTTCGCTGAGTTGCCCAATGGCGCAGAGGCGTCGCTATCCACCAGCTCCCTTGGTTTCAGCACCATCTCTGGATCAGAGACTCCCTCCAAGCACACGCAGCTCATCAGCGGCGCGGTTTACATGAAGTTTGAAACCCCTAATTAAGCAGCGCGAAGGTGGATAGGGCTTATGTTGGATGACATAGGATTACTGCGTAATTCGGTTAGCAGCACTATGCATGGACTTATACTTTCAGGGAAAGATTTTTTTCGCCGTTGATGATAGCAGCTTATAGGTGAGGGGAATTACTGCATAGTTGTTAACCTTGTGGTTCGGCCTTCAGACTTTATATGCTAGGCTGGTTCTATAGTCTTTATTCGGCTCTTTTCATTCCGATAATACCACTCCAGCGAATTCTTAACCCAAACCTTGTAATAATTCGTTATTATGGTGTTATCATTCTACCTTGTACCACGTGACCGTCCTAATCTTACTACTGCCCCTTAAACGATTTTTAGTATGCAATTCAAGTGCCACTGCTGGCTTCATTGTACCAGAATGATTTCAAAGAACTTGTAAAATTCCAGGAACGCCCTACGTAATGCTGACGAAATGAAACCATCTATTTGACTAATGCGTTTCGTATCACCTTGTGTTCCAAATATTCAAAGGACCGTGAGCTTGACGACCTAGCTAGGCGGCCGTCTCATTCCCATCACCCCTATCGCTCCGTTAAGGAGCCTCACTCGCTCATTAAACACAAAATTAATCATCGTCTATTATAGCCCTATTTGACGTAAGCCCAAGGTGTCAAGGCCACAATCAGACTCTACTCCTCGAGACTTTCAAGTGGCGTGCACCTCCAGCTGAAATTTAGCCGATCGAGCCACCTGCCTGCCCCTTTCTTTATCCACATACCATCACTTCGTAGCCGCATCACGCCAGGCATCGTCGAACTTCCTCAGCTCCTGCTCGGCCCGGTCCTTGTGATCATGCTTCCTCTTGGTCTTGCTCTTTCCCTTCTTCGTCGACGGTGTGGCGCCGGAGCAGCGCTCGGTGACAGTCGGGTCCGAGCGCAGGGATTCCTGCAGGGCGTAGGACGGGGCGTTGTCCTTACTGATCGGGGAGGTTACTTGCTTGTTTGCATATGTCCTAGAGAGCTACGGCTAGGGGCGTACCTGCTGCTGGCCCCCGCGGTCTGATGGTGCTGGTTGTCAGATGGAGACGGCATGTTTGTTACTGGCGTTTTTCTTCGGAGTGTTGGTTGGTTGGCGTTAAGAGGCAGGTGGTCTTGCGTCGAGCGTTATACCTGTTGTTGGTGTAGGTGCTTGGGTGGTTCAGAGCTCCATGAGTCTGAGTCTCTCAGAGAACTCCCTGGAACCATCGTCCCTAGGTCGGATATTTATGCTTTTTGGGATCATAGAGACTGCCTTACTAAGAAGTGAGAATTGCGTACCGAATCTATCTCCCAGAGTCTCGGTGCCACCACCTGAGCCAAACCCTGGGTGCCATAACCTGAGCCATAACGTGGGTGCCGTATCCTGAGATATAACCTGAGCGGCGTGACCTGATTGGTGCTAGGAGTCTACTGTGGATCGAACGAAGGAGTCCTTCCTGGACCAGACTCGAGCTAATAAAATAGTGTCGAAACACTATTCGCACCCACAGTGCCAAGCCAGCCCCCCGTCGATCACCGAGCCGCCAAACTGTGTGTGACGACAGCACTACCAAATGTCCGTCGCGATCCTCGACAAGGGGTTCCACTTCGATCTAACTGCGAGGGTAAAGAAAGAACAAACCCTCGTGAACTACTAAGGGAGGTACGGCAGGTCCTCAGGATTCAGTTGCGTCAAGGTTAAAAGACCCAATTAGGTCGCGTGCGGCGGCCCCGGAAGGCCATGAAAATCTGACGAACAGGGTGGCCCGTTGCTGCTGCCACTGCTGCCAGCCTCCCGTGGACATCATCGCTGTGCCCGCCCTGCCCTTTCGTTCCCTCCTTCCGCATCAAACCCTTGGTGTTCAAAGGCCTCGGGTCATCACTACTGGCAATTGCAGCGATACTTGATACTTGATCGAGGCACGGCTTGGGCCTTCATAAACGTATAACTCTATGTGCTCAGTTAAAGAGAGAACACCGCCACGTAATTTTATAGGGTAATAACGTTATGTATGCGCGGAATGCCACATGGGGTATTGTATTGCTAATATATGCTCTATGTACTTGGAATCTCCATAGATTCAATCGTCAGATAACAAAAGCTACGAGATCATCTGTGTCATGTCCCACAGCCGCACGTGGGGACATCATCGCTCTGCTTTACCGAACGCAGAGGCAGTCTTCGGGATGAATCAGGCTTTGTGACGTACCGAAAATGTAGGGAGGTAGGGTGGAATCGAGGCGCTGCCTAATATGCGAGTAAGCAGCCTCGGAATACAACCTCTCCAATCAGAGTGCATTCAGGCTTTGGCAAGGGGCCGGTAGCAGGAGTGGCGCTTAAGTGACAAACCCCGCTGCTACTGCCATTTCCTGTGCGCAAAACCTGGAGATAAAACCTGGAGACAAACCCCGGAGACAAAAAGTAGAGACAGAAATTGGATGGGCCCGCGACTGGAAAATACAGCCGGCATCTCCCTATTACCAGCACCCAACCTCGTAGGCCTTTTTTTTTTCGTCAGGCTGCTCTATTTTAAAACAAAGTTGTGATTGAAGAAACTTCCCTTCCAACCCGTGAGGCGTTTACAATGGCTTCCAGACCTCGAACACAGATGATCCCGGAGAGCGTCTGGCTCCAGCACAAGGAAATCATAATACATCTCTATCTGGGTGAAGACTATACAATAGGGACGTTGGCTGAGCGTATGAGGGCCGTTCACGGGCTAAGCGCGACGTGAGCATTCATTCTCCTACACAAATTCTCTAAACTTCCACTGAAACACCAAAGTATTTCTCAGTACGAAAGACGGCTTAAGGTCTGGAATGTTCGCAAGAACTTGAACGTTCACGAGTGGGAACCCATTATAGAAAGAATCGACCGCCTCCCTACAGACACCCAGAGTAGAGTAATCTTGTCTGGGCAACCTGTTCCGGAACACAGGATCCAGCGTGCAAGACGGCGCTGCAAGAGCAGAAGTGTTAAAAGGCCCCGGTTGGCAGACCAGCTAGAATACAGTGAAGTTGCGGATGTCTTCATTGAGATGCAGAAGCCGGACGGTACTTGGTCTAAATTGGAAGAAACCGAAGCGCTTCCGGCTACCACGGGATCACCTCATCTCAAACTCGAGAGAGCTGTTGAGTCCGCAGCTCTTCTTCCGAGTGATTTTGGCAACGGATTCGGTCGGTACGACAAAGTTTACCATAACGATATGATGGGGGACTTTCCTTGTTTAGGTCAACACGCGAATGCCCTAAATTCGCAGGGAACTCTTCAACATGGCCTCCCACATGCTTACGCCATCGCGGCGGGTCCGATTTCCATGGACTCAGCATATGGTTCTGCGTCTGTGATGGAGAGCGAGTTTGATATGCCAAGGAAGCGGGGTGATCCAGCGGCTGCACAGTCTGGGCAGGGGCCGGCCGAGCAAGACGTTGACGACGCGACCACCGAGTATTATAATGCGTCGACTACGACGTTTTCAAGACAGGAGAGCTTCATACGGGGGCTAGCAGACGATTTGTTCAGCGGGGTCTGCCCGTTGAACGCGCACGAGGATGTCCAGAAAAGGATCTCGGCGATTCTCCCCGATCTGCTGAAGGCGTTTGCGCTGAAAGTTGGGCATAATGCCCCATCGCAAATGCATCGGGATGTTATGGCTTTTGTGCATCGACATCGACGGTGAGTTTATCGTTATATATGTCGATATACACTGACTTAGGCAAGAGCATCATGGACCTTGGGAGGGAATGCTGACTGCTTGATTACTATAACCGTTCTTATCTTGTACAGGGTGTCCTGACCGCTCGACTTTTTCTAGTGAGATTTCTACGGCCTTTACAGACATCAGCTTCAAGCAAGAAGAGGACCCCGAGAGAATCACCAATAACTCGGATGGCATGTCTCTAGAGGAACGCATGAGCCTTTGGTTCCAGAAAGAAAGTTTCCAACAGGTCTCACTTGAAGAAGACCTAGGCCTCGATGACATCGGCTCTCAGGAGCGAGGAATAGGATCCAACGGTCCAGATTCCCCGGACATCGAGGGTGAAGAAGTGCCTGAGAGTTGGCTTCTAGCCTACCGACGGTTCGTCTTCAGCACCTCGGCCTACGAGTGGCTACTCACTCGACTGCGAAGGGAGTTCCGCCTGGTTCCAACAGAACCAAACACCATTCGAATGGTTCGAGATAAGGTTACGTTTTCACTGCCATCAGCTCACAGGATTAGCAGGAAGGTGCTTCCGCAGAGTTCTAGTGTTAGGTTTGAGCTTGACTGGGACATCCTTGAATTCTTCGAGACACAGGAGTATTTAAAGCGACCGGACGAGGTACTCGAAGGTGTCATCACCCTGATTGGGTCTTCCCAGGATGCGCAGGCGGCAACCTGTGCCCAATATATAAACCAAACTTGGCCTATGACAGGAGAGGTGACGCTCCAACTAGTCAAGGGGGTCATCAGGGGAGGGGAGAGTCACCCGCATCTGAGTAAGTCGCTGGTTCAAAACGACAATCTACTGCTTCGGCTACCTAACCTGTCCCAAGGCAAGCTATCAGACGGAACAAGGCTCAGCGGCTGGATCAGTGGACCGAAATTCATGGTACAGGCTTACGGAGTCGCGGCTTCTATTGCCGAGACTGGAGAACAGCTTGCCTGGCTTGGGGCTGCGTTGAGAACTTCTCCGCGACGGAGCGGACTCGTCTACTGCACGCCGACCGTCACTGTTGTTACTCAGAGAAGCACCCCGGCGCGCTTGTCTGAACACCAGCTACCATTAGCCGATACCATTTGCGAGATCGGATTCATCATCGAAGAAGTCGAACAACCTCTTCAATCCCCAAACGGTCAGTGCTGGCACAATATTTTAAGGAATCCAGTCATCGTGAAGGGATATCCTATCCCTCAAAGAACCGAGTGGAATACCGGTCTAGAGATTCCACTCAATATTATGGCGGCACTAGCCCAGACTCAGCGAATCGACCGATTTAACGGAAAAGTCTATATCAAGGGCTTTTCCACGATGCTAGTTCCGACTAAGCGGAACGAAGACATTCTTTGTTGGCATTTAATATATAATAAGGACGGAAGCCGAGTATCTTACCTGGACGATTGTGTGGACCAAGATCAGCATGTTGGACGTCTAGATTTGGAGAGCCTTCGCCATGTACTGGGGTGGTGCTCGGAAACCAGGTTCTATGCCGGTAAGATTCCAGTATGCCTTCCATTAAGATATTATTTCTGAGACAATACTTGATAGGCTCGGCCCAAGCACACCACCCTGTCACCCACTCGGGGCTCCCCAAGCCTCACGCAGGTTGTGCCCTCGCCGACACGTTTGTTTCACCAGGACGGATGATTATGGGCGGCCCGGCCTTCGACATCGGCCTCAAAGATGCGCCTGCCCAGGTATCTCGTAACGGCTACATCCCCCGGCTCAAGTGGATATCCACCAAGTTCGTGCTCCTGTGGGACGAGCGCGACAAACGGGGCTGGCTCATCAACGGCACAAGCGCTCTATTACACGTTGTGCGGGCATCTCTAGCGCACAACAGCACAGACAAGTTCCGATCTGCGTTCCTCTTTAAAAGTGAGGACTTGCAAAAATCGCCCAGGTCCTTCACGGCCGACTCAGCCATTGACGTGCTGATCAACTCCAAAAATCTGGGGCTCAGGCTATACCCCGAGAACAACGGATATCTTCTCCTTGGGAGCCAAATTGATTATTTTTACAACGTACTGGAGAAGCTCATTAACCATCAGGCCGACATTGCGGGAGACTACGGCCGGAACTTAAGTGACAAGCCTCGACGATATCTTGAGGGCTGGGACTTTGAGGACCTTGCGACGAATCGCGACCCGCTGCACCCGCGCATAGCTACTCTGGAGGCCAGAGGCAAAGGGTGGGTTGACTTCGTAAGGGCGATCCGTGCTATTACGTTAGTTGGGCGTGGCTTTGGCGACATCATCCGGCCGGCTGGTGCGGATATCTGCGAGTACTGGGCTAAGCTGCCAAAGCAGCAATACTACATTGCTAGTTACCTCTCTGATTTGTGCGAGGCGATGAAAAAGCATGGCAGTTACGGCAATAGTCATGTTCAGCTCAGCGATAACCTGATATGGCACACTCCGACAACCGTCTTCGGGTCATGTCAATGCAAAGGCGCCTTAGGACGGGATCATTACGAGCCAGTGCAAACGCTTTTCCCGTCAGCACTATCTAATATACTACTTCCCAGAAGGCACCCAATTCCATTAGAAGGTTACGGGGCTGTTATTTTCGGACATAATTCGAAATTTTCGTGGGTTTGGGGGGACAGCGGCGACCCACAAGAAGGCGAACTCAGAGAAGCGGCGACTTCATCCAAGGCGGCTGGGTTGGACTCAGATTCGCTCAGGGACAGCGGGATTGGCCCGAGCCTGACAAAGTCGGGGTCTGAAGGCCAAGTCTCGTCTCGGTCAAGGTCAAGCATTCAACGTTCAATGATGTCTCCGAGCGAGTTCCACACCAACACCGCGATGCCAGACTCTGTGGCTTCTGTCGACGGCGAAACATATGTTCGAAGACAATACACCGTGGGGATCCTCTGCGCATTGCCGAAAGAACTCATGGCAGTTCGTGCGCTCTTTGACCGCAAGTACGACAGCCTCGAAACAGCACTGGGCGACAGCAACCAGTACGCGCTCGGCCAGATGACGCAGCACATGGTCGTCGCGGCGTGTCTCCCGGCCGGCGAGTACGGGACCAACTCTGCCGCAACAGCCGCGTCCAACATGGCGCGCAGCTTTCCATCCATCCGGTTCTGCCTCCTAGTCGGTATCGGCGGCGGTGCGCCATCGGAAGAGAACGACATCCGTCTCGGCGACGTGGTCGTCAGCCTGCCCACCAACACCTTCCCCGGTGTGATCCAGTACGACCTCGGCAAGGAGAGGGAGGGCAGCTCTTTCGAGCTGACTGGCACGCTGCAGCGCCCGCCGCGCGTCCTGACCACCGCCATCAACGCCCTGCGCTCGGACCCGGACATGCGATCCGACCCGCTGGGTCCGCACCTCCGCCAAATCACCGCCCGCATGCCCGAGTACGGCCACCCAGGGCGGGAGCTCGACATGTTGTTTCGCAAACCCTGTGCATTGTGCCGGCCCCGACAAGACTATCCCGCGTCGGACGTCCATGTACCGCAGCGTGCCCCGCGCGCGACGGACGAACCCGCCATCCACTACGGGCTCGTGGCGTCGGGAAACCGTGTTATCAAGGACGCGGCGTTCCGCGACCGGCTGGCACGTGAGTACGGCGTGCTGTGCTTCGAGATGGAGGCTGCCGGCGTGGTCAACACATTTCCCTGTCTGGTGATCCGCGGCGTTTGCGACTACTGCGACGTGAACAAGAACGACGCTTGGCAGGAGTACGCGGCCGCCACGGCGGCGGCGTATGCGAAGCTTTTGCTCGGCGTTGTGGCCAGGGCCGCCGGTAGTGGCGATACTGGGAAAAGTCTTAAGGAGGGGTCAACGCGGTTGCACCGGGGATATGAAGAGGAGGGTTGGGAGCCGCCGAGCAAGAGGCGGAAGGCTTGAGTTCCTGGAGGAATGAAAGGTTCCGCAATGTTCTAAGTCAGCCACCCCCTTAACGCACCACCCCCTCAACGCCCCACCCCAATTTGAGATTATCGCCAAATTATCTATATACTTTAAAAATTAATAATTTAATAATTAATTAAATAACCTTTTTCGGGTTTTAACGGAGTTATATTATTATATAATTTAAATTGTTAATATTTTTTTTTTGTTTTGGGTTTCGTTTTGCGAAATAATAGCGGAAAGTTTTAGCGTATTACCTTTTAGCCTTATTTTTACTTACTTAACGTTTTTTAACCGTACGAATTTTTTATTAAAATTAACATTTATTTTTTTTTGTTTTTTCGAGCGTATTTTTTAAAGGTTAAACTTAATTAATTATTATAATTTTCGAAAACGGTTAAATCGTTATTATAAAGGTTAAATGTTTTATTAATTTACGGAAAAAAATTAAGCGGTGATTTTTTCGAAAGTTGGGTTAATTTTAATTAAGGTTTTTTTAAAAATTTAAATATATTAAAATTTATTAAAGTAATTAAAAAAAGAAAATCGGGTTATTATAGGATAATAAATAATTTGGTATTTGGTCGATTTTCTGTATTTTCGTTTCTGTTTTATATATTTACTTTTTAAAACTTAATTCCGATTAATAAGTTATATTTTTATTACCTTAAAATTATCTTTGATATATCGTAAGATTTTTATAAATTTTTATAAATTTTAATAAGTACTTACATAAAATCCATTTTATTTATTACTTTCGAAATCTTTCCGTAATAATATTTCCGAAATTAATAACAGTACTTACGTTTTAAAACGGAAAAAATATTTATATTTATGAGCAGATACGGTGGATTTGTGGCCCTAGGATTGCAGGAACAAAGTAGGAAGCAGCTAT
>QJNV01000622.1:0-18650 GCA_004155935.1 Monosporascus sp. GIB2
TTTACTATCTATTTTTGTTAATTAGTTATAAATAGGTGGGTTTGTGGATTTTATATGGGGAAATGTGGGGCGTTGAGGGGGTGGTGCGTTGACCGGGGGGCTAACTTATGGATTTGAGTATGTAATAGGAGCTTGGCCCAGAAGGTTTTAGTCTAGTTCAACATTAACATACAGTTTGCGCCAGTGTACTGCATTTAATTATTGTGATTGCTGATATGGTAACATTTTTTGGTTAATTGGCAACTTAATACGTTAAACAAAGTAGTTATTTGTAGGTTAAATTCACGGAAAAAACGCGAAATTTTAAAGCGAGTTGTTTAGTTAATGAAATAGAGTTAGGCAGTTAATAATAGCGAGTAAGTAATTGATTCCCGGGTAGCTTCCTGCTAAGCAAAGCGGCCTATTCGAAACCGACCCATTTTTTCCCCCTTAATTAGGACCTTTTTACGATAAAGATGTTTATAAAGAATTTTATAGCGGAAAGAAGATGGAATAATAGGAGTTTACATCAAGTATGGCGGTAGGGAAAAGACCTGCCTTCGGGGCGTCTTTTTTTAAAAACGTATCTTTGCTTTAGCTTTAGCAGCTGAGGAACGACCGATATAAAACTTTTATTTAAAGAGAGTAAATTATTAATAACCTGAATAGGTTTTATACGTTTTTGGGTACCAATATGAATGGTATCAAACGTAACGTTAGAGTACGAAAAGATAAGTATTAATAAGTCGAAAATAAAATTAAAACATTAAAGTAATAAATAAAGAGTTAAAGTTTCAGAGCCGAAAGACCGGTGATATAATAAAGCGATTCGAAAATGTGATAATGCGGTTATTGGAAATGTCTAAATATAAAAGTTTAAAAAGTTCTAAAAGTTCGCGTAATATTAATATGTAACCGAAGGCGTTATAAAGCGTATTATTTAAGGTTAAAGCCGGTGGCTTTAGGGAAGTACTTATTGCCCTGGAGAACGATATGGAGGAGATTAACTTATTGAAAGTAAGCGAAACGAAATTTGAAAGGTGGGTTACCGAGAAGCCTAACCCCTCGAAGTATAACCCGTAAAAGCCCGACCTTCCGAAAAGAAAGAAAAGCAGGTCATTTAAGGGAAAGCGAATGGTACGTAATAACTTTAATAATTCAGACAGGTTTTTTTTAAACTTGTCCGGGGGTCCTCCGAAGAAAAAAGACCGCCGTAATTCCCCTAATAATAACTTCAGCAGTTCGGATAGTTTTAACGAATTAAGCGCCAGCTTAAAAAATTTCAAAAAATCTAGTGATAAAGATAATAATTTGCGTTAAAAAAGTTTTAACTTTTTCCTAAATAAGGAGAATTACTTAGCAGGTTAGGTTAATTAGAAAATTGAAAATAACGTCTTAAACTTTATAATAAAAGAGATTAATTATAAGGACGGCATAAAGTTAAGTTAATTAGATTAATTTCGTTTAATAAAGGACATTATTAAAACTTGTAAACAAACGCTTGTGAAGTTAATTATAAATATTAAAAAAGGTACGAAAATGTTAAAAACGTTCCGGAGGATTTATGTAATAACAGGTAAATTCCGGCAAAGGTTTCTTTAAAAAAGCTTAATAAAATAACTTACGACGGAAAAAACCCGGTATAGTTTACTATTAAATTTTAAAAGCTTTTCTGGAAGGTAAAAAGCTGCGGTATGTGATTTAAAACGGAAAAATAGATTATTATATTTCATATTATTATAAAAAACCGCGTTAACAATTAATGTAAAATTATTTAATTAATGTTACGGTAAACGGATTATTTCTTTTAGTAGTTAATCGATATTTTTAATAGGGAATTCCATAACCGTACTAATAGAAAGAAGAAAAATAATAACAACAGACGGTCTTATAACGTACGAAAAGGTAAAGAAGGAAACAACTCCCGGGACGGTAAGCCCGCTTAGAATAAGGATGGAGAGCTATTCTGCTTCAACTGTGGCAAGTATGGGCATATAGCAAAGGATTGCTCTAAGCCGCAAAAGTAGAAGAATAGCAAGAGCAAGAAAAAAAAGCGAGGCCAGCGTTAAGGCAACGGCAACAATGGCAATAGCAGCCAGAACAATTAAAGTAACAGCTTTCGTAATACCTCTAGCAATAGTTAAAACGAGAAACAGCTTATCCTTAAGGGCTTGAAAGATTTATACCATTCAGACGGGAAGATTTTTAGCGCTTAAGTTAATAAATAACAGCTTTAAAATTTTATGCAGTAATACGACGAAATAATTTAAAAAGCTAACTTTACCGGAGCTTTAATGGACGAAAGCACTAAAATAATTAAAATTGTAGCAGTTAACTGCATTAATTGCATAAAAACTAATAGCTTTAAACGCTTTAAGTTATAGGCGATTTAAAATTTAAACTATAAGAAATTAATTATCTTAAGTTATAGTTGCAGGCGACTCAAAGCCCTAGGCTTTAGGCAGTTAATTACTCTGGAGTTATAGCAATTAACAGCGTTAATAGTTTTAAAAGTTTTAAACTAGAAATATTTAAACGTATTAAGCTATAGGTAGCTAACTGCCTTAAAGTAACTAAGGCGATAGTTGTCGGTAGCGCCATATTTTTATATGTATATTTCTTTATAAAGGACGATAAAAATAAGTTATTTTAGAATTTAAGGGCGAACGTTAATATTATTCACAATATCGGCGATTTTGAGAGGGATTTAATATTACATATTAGGTTTAAGGGAATCCATATTATAACAGGCGGAGGACTTATAGCTGCTACTTTTATTAATGTTGTAAAATAGTTTTTAAAAAGCCTTTATAGAAAAAATAACGAGGTTATAATAAAATATACGTTACATATTAAGAATTTCTATTTAGAGGTATTTTCCGGAGAGATATTTTATAAAAAGAGAGGTTACCTGGATAGAAATACCTTAATTAGCCTTGATAGAGATTAATTAACAACCGTTAACGTACCCCGGAGAGGATTGTTTGTATGGCTTTATGGGAAGCCAAAACCTACTATTAGAGGCCCGGAGCACTTGAACAATCAATAGGGATACGGATTAGGGGGGCCTTTCGGTGAGAAGGACGGCGGTAACCTGGCTAACGACTTAAGGAACACCTTTGTAAGGGCCTCTAAAAACGGCAGGGTTTTTATAACAAACGAAGTTATGAAGAAAATCATCCTTTAGCACCGTCGCCTTCGTTACCCCAGTATTAAACGATTGATTTGGACTATTAAAGGGTTTACAGAAATAGATTTAAACCTTAAAAATATAAAATCGCTTTTTTATACAGTATATAACGAAAGGAAAATACGGAAGATACCGTTTATTAACCTTTTAAAAAAATAATATATATGGGGAAAATTATTTAATATAACGTAAATTTAATTAAACTTGTTAACACCGATAATAACGCTTATTTCGGACTTATTATAAGCGACTTATCGCATTATAAAAATATTATTTATTTAGCATTAAGGACGAAATTTAAAAAAAGTTTATATACGTATATTACGCAAATAATTAAACGTTTAAAAATGTTACCGTTAAATACCGGAAGTAAAAAACGAATAATATAAATCTTACGCTTTAACAGCAGTAAAGAATTTAGCGTAATAAAAATCGAGAACTTTTTCGCGGTAAAAGGTATTAAATTAAAAAATTTTAACGCTTATAACTAGGATTAAAATGGAATTACGGAATGCGGTATATAGCTTTTCTAAAACAAAACATACGTAATTATAACGTAGATAAAAATATTAATATATTTTTAAAACTTTATAATAAAAGCTATCACGCATACCGATAATAAAATAAGATAATTAATAATAAAGCATATAATAATAATCGAATGCTTTAAGGATATATTCAATTTTAATAGATTTTATAAATCTGATAACAGTTACTTTCGCATCCTTAATAATAGGTATATAATATTAATCGATAAAAATTATAGGACCAAGGCAGAAAAGGTGGCAGCCCGTAAAGTGAAGGGAATGCTGCTAGGTTATTAGGGTATACAAAATTATAAGGTCTGGCTACTGGAAGGCGGCAAACCGTTAACAACACCGCATGTCATTATTTATACGAACCTGGAAAAGCCAGAATAGCCCCCTAGCCTGAAGGATATTATTCGGTCACTTTCGTAGCCCGTATAGAGGCGTTTGAAATACCGTTAGTGCCAGAAACAGGGCGTTAAAGTAAAAAATAAAAACGATAACATTATTTTAAAAAATGATACGGATTAGGACATTATGCAAAGTAAGCGTAAAAAAGAACGCCCAAAGAAAATAATACCCAAATTATATACCCTGGAAGTCCCGGACGAAGCCTTAAAGTTGATGCATAAGGTAAAACTAGCTTTATCCCAAAAGGGCGATAATTATAACTTAAAAAATTATAACCTGTACCCGTACCTTTTTTATTTACACCCGTTATTAAATAAGGGCGATAATAAAAACGGCTACAAGCTGTACGTTGTAATAAACGACGGCCCGTTACTAAAAGAGGTAATGGAAGGCTTAAAACGCAAGATATAACTTAAAATTATTTTTACTAATATTAAAGAAAACCTTTCGCGTAAAACCTTTTATTTTATAAACGATAAAGTACGTGGGCACCTAATAGACTTTAAATAAGTACTAAAGAAAATATATGTCCATAAAAAAGCTAGGGGAATACAAGGCCCGTATCTACGCCAAGGGATTTACCTATGGAAAGGTATGAACTATAATAAAATAGCAGCAAATATAACAAAGGTTATATATTAAAAGTTTTAATAGTTTTAATTGCTACGTTAGGTTAGTACATTTTTTAAATCGATTTTATCATTTTTTACTAAAATAATTACTAAAAGGAAAATATTCATATAAAGTTTTTTCATACGTTCAAAAAGTATTTTATCGCGTATCCGGAAAATAAAATTAAGTATTAATTTTCTCTTAAGAAAATTATTAAATTAATAAACCCTTTATATAAACTAAAGTACGCCGTAATAACGTGGGAGGAAAAATTAAAGAAATATTCGCGAAATAAAGTATTTGTTTATTAATTTCGGATAACGAGATTTATTGTAACGATTAATCGAGAGATGTTATCGTTTCGTACGTTAACGATTTCCAGTTTATAAGCTTTAACCTGTAACGTTTAAAAAGTATTATTAATAGGATAATTAAGGACGTACTTATTTAGAATTTGGATAATACGGATTAATATTTAAAACGTACGAATTAATTGTTCCTTACTTATTGGAAACGGTAAATTAAATTAATAATAATATATTAAGAAGTTATTAAAATTACGAGGATTAAATATTATAAAGAACTAATATACGTTATTTATTAAGAATTATTTATAATACGCTATAAAATATAAAAACGTAGTTAGCAAAAAAAATATATTCGAATATGTAAGTTTTATTAAAAAATTTAATTTTTTTAATTATATTACTCAATCGGATATAACGTTTATAATGTTACCCTACGTTCAATTTATATGTAATTCGTTATTAAAATAATAGGAATATATTAAGTAATTGCTACAGTATTTAAACGGGATGATAAATCTACTTTTTCGGTATCGGAAATTAAATAAAAAATATCCGCATCGGAAATATAATAACTTAAATATATTTGAAGTAATAAATATAAGTTTTAAAAATCGCGAATCTGTTAAATTTATTATAAGTTGCGTATTTTTTATACTTAAAAGATCCGTTTTATAATTTTTAAAATTACAAAGTAGCATTACTAAATATACCATTAAAGCAGAATATGTAAAAGTAAGGACAGCCGCAGTAAAAGTTGCCGAAATTTGGAATCTTTTTATAAAACTTAAATTTATGCTTAAAAGCCTTATTCCATTTTTGGAAAATAATACAAGTATGATAAAATAAATAACGAAAATATAAATAACTCGAAAAAAGCGTCATATACGGCTGGAATACCATTACGTATAATAGAAAGTACAAAAAGGTAATATCAGCTTCTAATATATAAAAAGTAAAAATAACCTAGCAAGTACGCTTACGAAGTTACCTAACAAGGTTAATTTCGAGAAATTCGTAACGAACTTAAAACTTAAAAAGATATAAAACGAATTAAAAAGCACTTAAAAAGATATAGATCGAAACTTAATTAATTATTTTCAAGGATATAATAGCCGAGATCACTTAAAACAACAGGGCGTATTAGCAGTTAGTGCTTTAAGGTGCTTACGGCTAGTAGGCTAGGCTGCAAGATGCAGCCTGAGACACCCTTTATTTGGAAGAAGCTTTTTAAGTATGGATTTGAGTATGTAATAAAAGCTTGGCCCAGACGGTTTTAGTTTAGTTCAACATCAATACATAGTTTACGTCAGTGCACTGCATTTGACCACTGTGACTACTGACAGAAAGAATATTATATTCGATGCTATTACTTAACATATAGCTTTAATTTTTATCTTTAATTTTGATTAAGCCAGATTAATACGGCCGCTTCGAAGGCAGTACGTAAAAGGGCGTTATATAAAATAAGTTGCTTTTATTAACTTTGTTTATAGTTTTAAATAACCAAGTTCTCGAACTTTTAAAGGTTAATTATATTTAATATTAAGCGGTTAGCGGTACGTACATTATGTATAAATTTATTCGTATAAATTATTAATATATAAACATATATCGGCTTATTATAAATAAACGTTTTTTTATTACGCCTATATTATATAAACCTAATAATAAAAATAACTTCGGGCGGAATAAGGAGCTTATTTCGACTTATAATTTAAGTTTAAATAAAAGTTATTTATATTAATGTTACTATTACCTTAATAATGAAAAGGATTCCTTCGCCGGGGAAATAATTAGAAATAATTATTTAATCAGGGGATTTATGGGGGGATTTATTTCGGAGTTACCGAAAAAACAATAATATTTATTCGTAATTCGGTACCTTCTTACGGTTTAGCTTTTGCCGTAATTTTGAAACTCTTTTTATCTATAGATTTTTTAATACCTTATTATGTATTATTATGATCGGCGACGTCGAACGGTTAAAGCAAGGTTTGCGCTTATGATATTATTAATGGGGTAAGAAAAAACTTATATTATTTGAAATAATACGAAAGTATTATAATTATGCTAAAGGCTTAAGAGAGGCTAAGGATAAAATTGTTAATATTATTAGTTGTTATACAATTAATCTTTTATAATTTTCATCTAACTTTTATAAAAACTAAAAAAAGCGAATTTTATTTTAAATACGGAAACGGAAATTATTTCCATTATAAATAGCAAAATTAGGATTACGGGTTGAAAACGTTAATTTAATACGTAACGCATAAATACGTTATGGTAAAAATGGTGGATTTCGGTAAGAACGGGTGGAAAGAAAAGAAGATATGCAAAGTATAACAAGGGGTCGTTGGAAAATGTTAAGTTAAAAGGTTAAAAAATATCGTAAGGTTAAGAACTTTATATAAATAAACTGTAAACAATGCTTTAACGGTAGTTAATTAAGAAGGCTCGGATTTATATTTTTAAAGGCTGGTTGGTATAAATTATTTTATAAATAATTTTAGAAGTTACCGACCTAAGTCGAAAAAGCATAATTCCTGACCTAGATCTCTTAATGTAAAGGGAAGTAGCTAAAGGTAGCTAATCTGCTTATCGAATGTTAAAATAAATTAATAGATAATTAAAAAGCTAAATATAAATAACGAATTTAAAAATTTAACCTACTTTTAAGGCCTTGTTTAACGATTTTATAAACGCCTAAAATTTATTTTCTAACAGTTCCGATTTTCTTATTCTATACTTAACGCGGCGCGGTTATATTTATTCGAAAGAAAAAATCTATAAACCGTATAAAAGTAGGCAGATTAAGTTATTTTTAGGCGTAATATTTTCGTAGGCGTTATTCGATATGTTAAATCCTACTGGCAGGCGGATTACGAATTTAATGAATAAAAAAAGGTGCAAAATTACCTTCGATATACGTATGTCGTAGGTTAGGTAAATTTAAGTTACGATTGGAAATTACAGCCGTAACTATATTTGATAGCTTTTTTTATAAAGATAATATCGTTTATGCTCGGGAAAACCTGCAAAAGGTAAACAGCTCTAATATTTTAAGATTTTTTTATATCTGATTAAGATTGGAATTTATTAGAAAACGGTACAGCCGCCTAAAATAAAACCTTTTTCCACATTTAAACCTCGAGTTTCGCTAATAACGTCAAAACAAACTTCGGTAAAAAGCCTAGTAGGATTTATGTTAATTTAAACCTTTTATATTATAACTCGTTCCGGCTGCAATTTTTCTCGTTTATTTTTTATCTTAGTACCAAACTTTATCTTATAAATAATGCGAAATAAAAACGTTAAATATAATAATATTAATTTATTAATTTTTATAAATATAATCTTTTAATAATTTGATTTCTCCTATTATAAAAAGCTAATAAATTTAAATGTATTTTCTGCTAATTACGTTATCTTTTTATTTCGCCTTTGGTTAAAAAGGTATAGTTACCATCTTAAGGTTTTCTAAATCCGCCCTTTTTAACTCTGTTTGCCAGTACGTAATAACGAATTGGCGATATTGAAAAAAACGGCTCGGCAATAATACCGAAAGGATTTGCGTTTGTAATACCGCTTTAAGGACTGGAAGATTTTACTTGCGTAATACGGTTTTATTACCTCAGAAGGATAAACCTAAGAGTTACGCGAAAAAATCGATTAATTACGGTTTTTTATGCAGATAACTCTTTTATAAAAGAAATTACGCGGAAAAATATATAACATCTCAGAACTTTAGCGAAATAAGAGTCGAAAAAGGACATAAAAAATCCGGAGGAAGTTCCCTTTAATGTAATAGTAGTAAGAATTTTAATCTATAAAGGTTTTCGAACGATTTTTATAAATAAAAATTTAATAGATTTAGAAACCAAATTGTTTATAATTTTCGACGATAAGTGGGTTACGTTATCGCCCGCCTTAAGCGGATTTTTTTCCTTTATTCTTTTTTCACTTAATAATAAGTAAATCTTTCTATTACATAGCAACAATCCGCTTTATATAAATCCGCATAGGCTGTCGCCTAATTATGGATGAAAAGGTACATTTATAGTTTAGGTTTACATTATACGGATAAGGGAAAATTTTTCTAGCTATTGTTCTTAGGCAGGCGCTAGTTAAAATAAATAGCGCATTTATAGCAACTACCTTTTAAACGTACCTAAATCACAATGATTTTAAGCCTTCTTAATTTAATAATATCGATAACGATGATATAATCTTTTTGCATCATCATAAAGAACGATGTATCGCGAATCCGGTGAATTTTTTCCCACCGCGTTTCTTTAATTCCGCCCTCGTTTTTGAGTGATGATGAATACCGCTAATAGTATGGCTAGAGCTAAGGTTAAAGGGGCCAAAGAGCTTAATGATACTTTTAACATTGGTGGCAGTTTATGAGGTTAATTAAAAAATGGTGGGATATAAGGAATAAGGGGCGGTAGAAGGTTATATTTAAATCCATGGTACAACGGTGGAAAGATATGATTTATGGCGGAGGACAACGTATAGCCCATTAAATCAACGCCTGAAGATCTTATATATTGTATTTTTAAAGGCTTTATCTTAATCGCGTCTCAATTAACCCTTGTTAACTCTTGAGTTATATGCAAATTGAATGGAATTTTCGAGGGTGGGGCGGTTGGGTGCGCCATTTATTTTGACTAGCGCCTGTCAGGATTCGGCGTCTGACGCTTAAGGTCCATATAAGTTGACTAGCCCCTTTTGCTTCGCTTTCGAATGCACATTTTATTATATTCTCTTTTCTCCCTAATCCATTCCACCTTAGGCCCCCCGCCAACCCCTCTCCGCTTCTTTATCTTTTCTTTTCGCTCTTTGTTCCTCGCATTCGGTTCAACTCTCTCCTTTCCTCTTGTTTCGCCTCTCTTACTTTTCTCACTGCTACTGGCAAGATGGAACTCCGAATTCCCGCAGATGTAATCTCTTGGTAGGACTAAAATCAATTACTTTACGGCTTTAGATCTTGGCATTCCTGGCCCCGGGCTGTAAGTGGCGCTCGTAACAGTGAAGGTAAGTTGTGGTATCTGATTGGTTAATTTTTCCGTCCCGTTACTTAGCGAGCTCCGCCGGGTGGCTGAGTAGCTTGTGGCTGGGTGTTTTACGGAAATCAAATGCACGACCTCCCCTATTCCCACTAACCTTTCTAAGAAACATCACTTACGCCATGATAAATTAATCGCTGTTAGAAACCGTTGAAAATAATTCTATTGGGAATGGTTTCGACGCTTTCCACGTTTTGTTTAGCTTAATCTGCGAAGCTAGAAGTATTTCCTGCAGCGGCGCGTTTAATTAGCTAGGTTATGGGGGTAGGGTCGACCATTTTCGGTGCGATACTTAACTGATTATAATGCAAACCTTTAAAATTTAACCTTCGATTTCCTTTTAAGATTACAAAACCTTTATATTTTTCGTTTATTTCCTTTTATTAACGAAGGTAAAAATCTTTTTAATAACTTATTAAGGCTTAATTCCGACGTTAATTCCGACGACTTCGAGTTCGACCGTACGAAGCCTTTTTTAAATACGGCCTTTATTAACTACCTAAACGATATTTTTATCTAGGATTAAATTTATAAAGCTGTCGCCGAAATTACACCCCTTTTCCAACCGATAACCTTTTTCCTTTAACAGATACCGTAACTCCGTAACATAGGTAATTTCGTTAATTTATCGAAATATCGCAAGTACGTAAACGATATGCTTAAAAAAAAGCTCGGCCCTATATATATCGGGCCCCGGGATTTCGACAAGATATACTTAAGAACATAACTAATTTTAAGATAATATCCGAGGCGTTTTTTAAGCAATATATAAAAGGTGGCGATCCGCTTTTTAATAACGGCTAAAAGAAAAACCGGAAAATGTAAATTAGAATAATATATTAAATTAGTTTGCTAATTTTAATGAAAAGTTAATAGTATTTATGGAATACCATAGATCGCCCTAACTATATCAATAAAAAGTATTAATATAATTTAATAAGCCGATTTTAAGCTTTATAATAAAATATAAAGTAAATATCGGCTTCGTAAGTGACTTTAAAGTTAATAAAGATTTTCGATATTATTAGTTACAGATTTTTATACTTGGCAAACTAAAAAAAAAACTTTTTACCGATACGGCTTCGAAAGTATAGCTTAAGCTTAAAAAGTAAGTATAAAAAGTTTTTCATGTTTAAGATATTGGCCGCTTTATCCTAAGCTTTACGATTTACGGATCGTTTATAATGATATAAAATTTAATCGTTTAAAGGGGATCGCATTTAAGTAATTCGATAGTAATAAAAACGGTTTGCAGTTCGTATTTATAATTGTTAGGATTTTTTAAATAAGTAAAAAGCAATTTAAGTTCGATTTTATTATTATTATATTTGGCGATAAACGATATATTAAAATTAAACGGAATAATAGTTAAAAACGCCTTATTATCGATAAAGTAATAAAGTGCGCGTTTTACGTGGTTAGCCGAGTAACGACTTACTAAAAAGCCTACCGTAAAAAAAACGCCCAATCGCCGTTCGTAATTAAAAATTCATAGCAATATACGAAACGAAAAAAGGAAAAAAGGTTATTCCGAAAGGCGATTAACAAAAGCGTAATAAATATAACCCGATATAATTATTACGAAATTATTTAAATATTTAATATAAATAACGACGTCCGAAATAATGTTCGAAAAAGGATAGATATTATTAAGGTTAAAAACTACCGACCGAGACGTTTAATAACGTTAAGCATTAACGTAATTATAATTTTAATGAAAAAGCGCAATAATAAGACTAGTCGAAAGTAATTTATTAGCCGTACCGACGTACCTTTGCCGCCGAATAAGCGATCCTACTTAATATTTCCGAGTAAGATAGACAGCAATATATTACTAGATCGGGTATATAAGCGTGTTATTTTTCGTAATTATGAAAAACTTATTTACAAGGCAAGCTTCTTCGCAGCTTTGCTTAGGCGCATTAAAGGGTTGCATTAAAAGGTACGAATTCTTACGTAAGGCTGATATTTCTTTATAAAGACATTTCGATTAATAATCTTATAATTAATAAAAACGAAGAAAGTTTTTAATTTTTATTTTTAATCGATTCTTATTTTATTATTAAAGAATAATAAAAAGGGGTTATTAAAGCAAGAGGAATAACCGGTATAAGGGCGTTTATAGCTATTGGCGTGTTTTATGGCGAAAAATATTTTTTTATGTATAACCTAAAGTTAATTTTCTCGGTACTGTTTTAGATGTGCATTTATTATAATGGGTTAGGTAATAATATTAGGCTTACTAAGCTTAAGCTGGAATTACGAAAGTGATAACAAATTGGCAAACTTAAAGAAAGGACAGGTGTTTAATAAAAAGGATTTTATCACAAGGGTAGAATATTTGCTTTTTATGTCCCTATTATTATGGGGCAGGGTGTTACGACCTAGGTCGGACCGAGTTAATCAGTTAGCCCGGATTTCTTATGTATATTTAAACGTTCTTGTCGTTACGAGCTTAACCCCGAGACATTATCATTTACCTACGTATCATCACTACTTACATCATAGATACCAGGTTTAACACCATAAATAAATTCGATTATTTTTCCATATCTTAACGTTCTTTACTATTATTGTATTCTTTTTGTCAAATCCGCCCTAATAGAAACTAAGTTACCCCCAAGCAATTTAAATAGCTGCTAAGGAGAAAAGATTAGCTTTCGTTAGTTACCGAGGTAACTTTCAACTTTCTAATTAATATTCGGAAGAAATAAGGTTTTAATTAGAGAATATGAATAATTTTAATTATGATAAGTACGATTACTTTAAAAACTCGAAAACGATACGGATAATTAAGTTCGATAAAAACGATTTTATAATTATTATTAATTAAAGAGATATATATATATCAAAGGCTTATAAGATTTCGACTTTAGTAGAATCCTTTTTTTATTAATTTCGGATAGTTATATATTAAAAATATCGCTTGATTACTTGTATTCTAAACCGATAACACGATTTAAAACAGTAATGCGTTTTGTGGAAACATGTTAAGTAATAAGAAGAAGAATATGAATTACCGAGAATTTTATTGGGAGTATAGGACGAAACTATGTTATTAGTAACGTATTAATAAAAAGTTTGAACCGATTAAACGTAAAACGGTGCCGATATAATTAACGATATGGATGAAATTAATAACGTAAGCAGAAAAAGAATTGGGGCTATGGAGCCAGAAGTTGCAGTTACGAAAAGAACGAATTAAAAAGGTATTAATATTCCTCGACGCGATGAGAAATACGAAGTAAACCTATTAAATAATACATTTTAAATTATTTTAACTTTAATCGCGTAATATTCTTTATAGTTCTTAATCGGAGGTATCGTATAAGATTTGTTATTATTAATTAATAGGATTATCTTAATCTTAATATTAATAGTAAAAATATTAATTACGAGGTTAAAAGCGATTTAATGGAATACGCGCCGGTAACTCCCAGCCGATTAAACGGAGTGCCTTAATAGAAAAAGGAGGGAAATATTTTTACGTCAATTGTTAAAAAAAAAAGAGAAATATGGATAAAAACACGTATTGTTACGGTTTTCTTTATATCAGCATATATCAATAAAAGTATTAAGTTAGCGTTAATTATTTCTATTAATGTTTATTTAAATTATCTTAATTAATAAATTTATTTAAGTTTTAATCGATTTACGGTAGGCCAATTAAACTTATCCGAGATTACGGCATAGCAAAAATTGTTACCTATTTCGGAGTTTTTTTATTATCTAAAGGGATTACAGTCCGGTATTAAGCATTATTGGCCGTTACCGATTATTAAAGCCGCAATGCGAAAACGAGGTTAACGACGAGGTATTTTCGAGTAATTTTACGAAATTCTTTAAGCTTGTTACGGACGTAATTAACGGACGATTATAAGAAATATTAAAAATTATTATCAAAATATTTAAAAGATAATAGGTATAACTTATATAAGTTTCGTTATAAATTTCCGTTAAACTTACGATACCGACGTTTGAAGTTATACCTTTAAAACTATTTAATCTGCCTGGATACGGGTTTCTTATAAATATTATACACAGGTTAACTTTTTTTATAGTTTTACCGAATACGTTTATTTTTTCAAATTTTCGCTTTTTTAATCTTAGCGTTATTAATTAGATTAAAAGAGCCGGCAAGTTGTATAAAAGTATAAATTTATGAAAAAGGAGATAATTAATAAGTTGCCCTATTAAACGGAAAACTTTTTTATAAAAGATCGAACTAAAGTAGTTTTTAAAGGAGTTACTACTTGAGACGATACAGTTAAAAGTATTTTGAAAACTTTTAAACTATAGGACCCGAAATAGATACGGACTGCTAAAAATAGGTTAAGGAGCTTAACAAAATAGACATAACGTAACGTACCTGATCAGGTTTATAAGTACTGCCTGGAATATGTTATTAAAATTCGAGATATTATAAAAAAGGCCAAACTTAAGGGTAAAAGTGTAAATAATAATAAATATATCGAAAGTTTATTAAAAGAATTTTTAACTAATTATTTTAAAAAAACTTTCAATATTTCGTTTATAAAACTTGAGAATTTATATATAATACTTTACGATATTACCGGAACATTAATTAAAAATTAGATTTTTAATAAGGCGGAATTAATTCGATATAAAAAACGTAGACGACTTTCGAACGTTGTTCGTTTCGACGATAGCCAGCCTGGTAAAGAACGACCATTAGAATTTAAACCTTTTCGATAAAATGACTTTGGACCGGAATTTACCTCACCGGCTAAACGTAATTAGGTATTTAAGATTATAAATATTTTAAAGGAGTTAAAAATCGCTTAAGCATACTAAATTTAAAATTTTAATACTTTTAAAAAAAACGGAACCGGAAAGTTATTCGAATATTATAATATTACGTACCTCCGGGCCAGGAACTGCCTTAGGCAAAATAGTGCCGATTTATCGATTAATATAAGAAATTTTTAACCGGATAATTTTAATAAAATGGGATCTTACCGAGGACGAGGTGGTTATTAAGGTAGTTACTAAGGTAGTTATTAAAGCGGTTACCGAGGTGATAATAAGCGATTAGGTAATTTAAACCGAGGTTATTATTACTTTTATAAGAAGTTTAGATATGTTATATATACGTGTAAGCTATTTGAGAATATAAAGGATATCGGTTTGATATCATTCGACGATGACCAATATATAATCTTCCTTAGATTTAAAGTTAATCAAGCGAATTTGGGCATGATTTAGTTCCCGTCGGCCCTTTAAAATTAGGTAATCGATAATAAAATTCCTATTTTAAAAAAGATTCTAAAATGGATTTATAGTTTATTAAATTTTTCAAATTTTAACCAAAATAAGATAAAATATTTTAATTTCTAACAAATAATCTTTACGCATTTAAGAAAATTAATACCTGGTATTAACGTGGCATCCGTTCGACTTAATCCTTAAACATATTATACTTTACAACGATTTTAAAATATAATTAATTAAAACCGATTAGTAATTAAAACTAAATAGTCGAAATTAATATATTTTATTTCGTTGTAAAGGATAGTATGCCGTTTTATAAAAAGGTAAGCCTAGTTAATTAATTATAAAGTAACCCTATTAAAAGTAAAGGGATACAATATCTTAAAAAGATTCGTACATTAGCAATCGATATGGACAATTAGCCGCCCGTACTTACTAATATTATAATAGTTAAATAAGTTGGTAAGGAGAAGGAAAATACCGGTAAATCTACAAAAAAAAGCAAAGTTAAAATGACCAACTTATATAAGATAAACTGTTATTTATTAATACCAATATAAACAAATAAACAGATAACCCCTAGAATTATAGTAAATTAATTAATAAGTAATTAGTTAAATAGTAGGAGGCTAAAATTTATAAGAACGCGAAAAAGAAATGTGAAATTACTTAATCGGAATTAATTAAAGTTTACTTAAATTTTAATAAGTATTTTAAAAGTTTTATAGTTACAACAATTTTATAGGTATTAAATCGTAAGAATAAGAATATAATTAAAATGACGGAAGTAAAAGTTCGCGGTATTACATAAATAAAAGTACGATAAGTTTCTAAAATTTTAAACATAGATATTAATTATAAATCGGAAAATTAAAATAAAGCCAGTATTTTATTAGTATAATAGTGCAGCCCGACGGAATATATTATCCCGTTATTTGGATTTACCATTAAAGTTGGTTACGGAGGAGCAAAGGATTTAATTAATGCCGTTATCGATACTGGGGCCGAATTGAATGTTATAATTATGTCGTATATCCGAAAGTATAGTTTTGTAATTTAATAGATACGAATGTTTTTTATGGCATTTAATTTTTAGTAAAGGATAAGATTCGAGGGTATAATCGAAGTTTTCATTCAGTTAGTAAGTCGATTATTAATTATTCCCATTTTTATAGTCGCCGACAGATTCGTAGCGTAACTATTAATATTAGGATTTAATTTTATAACGAAATCGAAGATAATATTAAATATAAATGTATAAGTTATAAAAGGAATATTAGAATTCGGCTTTACGAAAATAATTATTACTTTAATTCTGGTAAAACAGGTTACCCGTAGTATTTTTACGGATAATTAATTTGGAAAAGTGCAGCCGGTAGAAATATAGGCCGCCTTATTAGCGTAAATAAGTTTATTAATAAAATAGTAAAGAACTAAGTTATAGGGCTTTATATGTTTTCGATTAGAGATATTTATCCTAATTAAAACCATAAAACG
This sequence comes from Monosporascus sp. GIB2, assembly GCA_004155935.1. Classification (NCBI taxonomy): domain Eukaryota; kingdom Fungi; phylum Ascomycota; class Sordariomycetes; order Xylariales; genus Monosporascus; species Monosporascus sp. GIB2. The sequence continues at coordinate 16,826 of QJNV01000622.1, forward strand.
ATTTAAGAGGTTATAAAAGAAGAATTAAACTTTAATAAAAGATTTTAAGATAATTTAGCGATAAGAAGTTGGTTTACGTATTATATAGAATATTGTAGGAGGAAATTCGCGATAAAATTAAAAAAAAAGGTTGTTTAAATTAATATTATATATAATTCTAAGTGTAACAAAGTGGTCTTTATCAATAATGTACTACCGGATAGATTAGTACTATTTAAAACCTCGGATTAAAAAGTTAAGAAATTCGAAAAAGTTAAATAAGCGATCGAGAAGTAAGGAGGAGTTTAGGACAAATTTAGAATTTTATTAATAGCGTTAATCCGGGGATTTTTTATATACCCCGAGGGATACGATTTAGAGAAAAAATAGTTAAGGCCGTTTTCGATTAGATCAGCGATAGGTTTACTCGTATGGAGAAAACTTTTAAAAAGATGTTATTTAGGAGGGAAGTTATTTTAAGATAGAATTAATAGGAATGTGGTTAGATTAAAGAAAGTGTCGGACTTTTTTACGAAGTTAAAACGATTCCCTATAAGGCGTAATAAGCTAAAGGTATTATAGTGCCGGTTAATATAAAAGATAAGCTAGTCGATATATTACGAATACGTATCGAAAAAAAAGTGGTAAAATAATTATATATTACGTACTGGAATACCTAATTGCTTATAGAAAAAAAAGGACGGTAATTTACGATTAATTAATTCCATTATGAAAATGAACGTTGTTATTTTATGAGACGTATTTATGCCAGAAAATTGCGACGGCTTTTTGCGGATTTTGTTAGATATATAATAGTTTTTTTAATAGCCTTTTTCTCCGGATACGATTAGGTAATTTTGGTTTTTGTTAGTAAAGATATAACGACGTTCGTAATACCGTTAGAATTATACCGATATACTATTATGGCGATAAGGTTTATTACTTTAATGGCTTATTTTTATTATATAATCGAAAGGATTTTTTACCATTTAATATTCGAAATTACGTAGTTACTTGTGGATAATATCGGTATTAAAGGATTAAGGATACGGTATAATAATGTTAAAAATTTTCCCGGGATTCGATAGTTGTTTTTAAGTATATTGTTAATATAAATAAGATATTACTTAATTACGAGCTTACCGGAACCACGATTAGTGTGACGGCTAGGCTAATTAACTAATTATTAAACGTAAGTTAACGGGTTTATGTTATTAAAGTATTATGAGAAATTAAGTAATAAAGTAATTTAATTACGTTTCGTAATACCAAAAGTATTTTAGGTAATGAAATTATATTATAAGTTAAGGTTATTTAATTATAAAGTAACGAATATATATATCTTAATTATTTTTTATTAGTTTATTGTTATTTAGTTATTTTTTAGTAAGTAATTATTAATTATGTTTAGTTGGTATTAATAATGTTTAGCGAATCCTTATTAAGTATAGGTTACGTAATTTAACTTATTTGGATTTTGTTTTGGTTTAAAAAGACCGTTTCCGAAATCTCCCTCCTGTTAGGTCGTAATACGATTTTCTTTTTTCATAAATCTTACTTTTAAGAATTTTTTTTGGTAAGTATCTTTTTTTATTATATCGGGTCGTGTTGTTAAAATTCGTTGTTAGGTTTTATTTTTAACCGTTCGTTGTTAGAACCTTTTTTTTATTTTTAACGAATTTAGTTTTGAAGTTATATTATGTTCCTTTTATTTTTTTTAAGGGTTGGAAGTGCGAGATGATGGAAAATGTGTCGAAATGTAAAGCATGTGTTAGACGAGGTACGTTTTACGATAGGAATGGTGTTTTTTTTTTTTTTTTTTTTTTTTTTTTTTTAAATAATTTTT
>QJNV01000623.1:0-18617 GCA_004155935.1 Monosporascus sp. GIB2
CCCCCCCGCCCCCCCCCCCCCCCCGACCGCGACGAGTGGCCTGATGCAGCGCATTACCCAAAGCGGACTGACAGCGGGAGGTGCCAGCCAATTTTTCAAACACTTACCTTACGCTCTTCGTCGTCACCAATTCCAACCAGGATCCGGATGGTGAAGAACAGGGAACTGACGAGAGACTGTGCACACTGCCTTATCTCCAGGTATCGATCAACGACCAGAGTTAGCAGCTGCATTTTCGTAATTTTTGCACCACTCGAGATCCCAGTCTCATAAATAAAAATTCAAAAAGGGCTTCGACATGCCAGGAACCAAGAGTCCGACTGCAGTGTCTTACAGTCTGAACTCGCCTTCACTATACCGCTCCTAATAAAGTTTCCGACGTGTTACTGGATCTGCTAATTCCGGCAATAGATTGTGTCACAATGTATTCAAGTACCTTTTCCGGTCTCACGGAAAATATGGGAGACGGAACTCGACCTAGTGTCTAAGATGCTTGATAAAGATCAGCGTAACTCCCATGGTTGGGGCACAGGAGACTCGTGGGAACTATTCTCCAAAGTCCCCAGCTGATGGGGCAAATATGGCCGAAAACGTGTTTGCGTATACGACTAGAACCATCTAAAGGAATCTATCCTACTTTCCCGCGTGGCATAACCGAAGCCAAGTTAGTTTAGGGTTCTCGACGGACGAAGCGCCGACGACAAGGCGGGAACGCCTTTTCTTGTCGAAAAGCTGGGCTTCGTGCGGGGGATGTTGGATGTTGGTCCCGAAGATCGAAGTTTACGGTTTTAGTATCCGTTCTAGATGTCACAAATCGTTGATCATATGCATCGACCAACCATCGCACCGGCTTTAATTGTGGATGAGAGGGCTGCCTACCGGAGGCGCGAAATTAACAAGATTAAGGACCTTGCCCAGAGACTACGCCAACATCAAGTGGCTTTACGAGGCGCTCTTGAAGCACACACTGGCGCTAACGCGACTGGAACAACGTGCAGAACACGATAGTGGCCAGGCTAGTGGCTTACAGAGTTGGTTGGTGAAGGTCCGGGCCCTCGATCCAGCGCACACAGGTAGGTGGAATGATGTTGGAAAAGGAACAGGACTATGAAAGGACGGAGAACTGCCAAACTAGCGGCATATGTATCTTATGCATTGTAACTTGTACAGTTCAGTTGCAATTCCCTACCACCGAACTAACGTCTTCCCCGGTTGGTCCGTCAAGGGCTTGCAAGCCTAGTCATATTACAACTGGTAGCACATGAATTGACCCAAGGCTGGGTTTTGCTAATTTCGGTGTCTGGGGGCCGACCAAGTCTAGTACGAAATAACCGCTGTCGCTTGTCATTGAATTCATATTTACTGCGGCAGTTTGTATGGACCACATGATGCACTTTTCTTGATTTTCTTTTCTTAGGATGTGTCAATATCCGAAAACGAAAATCCGTAATTACCCAGAACGATCTTCAATGTAATAACTTTTCGTTTTATTTCTTGCGCAAGCTGACTACGTTACTATGGGGGCATGATTGGTCGTAATATTTACACTAACTCTAGTTGTTCACCTTGATTTGACTTCTGTCAGTTCATGCTTAGCATGACATCACCATCTAGGACCCTGCATGGCCAATCCTTTGACCAGCGCAAGCTCGCGGGCATCAATTCACGCATGTCGCGGACGTCTCGCTGCACGGCTTCATAGTCTCCGCCCCATTCATCCACCAAGCGTAGTCTAGTCCTCTTAGCAGGACCAATAGTCTCGCCATCAGTGCCATGGCGAGCGGATCACGTCTTCCGAGCATGTTACGGTATCCCGGTTGGCACCTCATGGCCATGAAACCATAAAACCGCCGAAACGTCTTTGTGGCAGTGCCGGAGTAGAACGCTCGATAATGGTATAGAACGTAATTTTTCGCTCCCATGTAGATTCTCTTGTCGTCTTCTGGCAGTGCTGGGACATCGAATGCATCCAGTAAATATTCAATGTCCTCCTCTATACTTCGTAGTGGCACATCGGCAGTTATGGATAACTCGCCTTTCGGCGCTATATGAGGTATGGCCTCATACCCAAACGGCACGTAGCCTAGTCGACCAAGGAACTCCTTCCACTGTACGAAAAGGGCATTCAGCCCTTCTATCAATTTGAATGCCTGAAGTGGAAGCTCATATGCCTCGTTCGGTTGCGGTTGGTGTGTAAACAGCCAGCATATATGGGAGAGTACGACAGCTGAGAGCCAAAGCTGTTCCGAATATCCTCCTCCAAGGGTTGGCAGTGCTTGGCGGTGGCCCACGAGGGTTCGGCGAGATAGCATCTTAACGTGATGGCCATGGCAGCGTTGTTGGGTGAATGAGCGTGAAAGTGGAGCGCGGAGAGTGCCAACACCGGGTTCGGAAGCACTTCCGATTCGAAGGATAGCCGCTGTCACGACCGCGCGGGCGCACCATTGCAGTTGGGAATAATGTGGCCAACTACGGCAGTGTGATGAACTATGGTATCAGCTAAAATATTTAAAACGCTGTCATGTACAATGGGGGGACAAAAGTCTTGAACCACCCCCTGTTTACCAGCAAAACTCATGATGTTTAACAACTCATTACAAGTCGAATAAAAATTGCAAAATTATTAAAATAACTATATTATATAATATAGTGCTTATGTTCTACGTAAAAGATAATAATTTATATATATTCCTCGTATTTCATAAGTTATATTATATTAAGCTTAACCTACGAATTTCCGTAAATAAAGTTTTAAATTTACTGTAGTTACTTTCTATAGCTCGTATTCGGTACGTATTAAGTTTATTATTACAATCTTTTGCTAATGTAATCTACGTTTAGATAAATAAGTTCTCTAAAATACTATCGAATAATAATGCTTCTAGAATTTTATATTATAATTTCGATTTTTAGCATGTCGTTAAACCTCATAAGTTTTGCTGGTATATAGGGGGTGGTTCCAGATTTTTGTCCTATCTGTGTAGCGGCGAGTCGCGCCAGTAGTCACGCTATACAAATTAGGTTTAGCTTGTACATGGGCTAAGCCTTAATACATAACAACCAGAGCTTTTTAAATATGGGACAGCGTGATAGGACTCTAGCGCGGCGACCGGCAGTGATTTTGCAATTACCCCTAACACCATAGTACCGGTATATCAAGCATAGCTCCAGAGTCCGCCAACGGCTCGTGCTTGGCATGGAGGTTGGAATGCAGTTCTAGGCGGAAAATATGTGCATCTGCAATGCATGCCGGGACGCCTTGCACAGCTACGCCCCCTGGCAATTGGCTCAGGGTAGCCGTGGCTGAGGTGTGGACGCCACTGCGAGGAGCCTCCATGCTCCAGTCACAACATTGGATACTGACATATCGTCGGCGACAGTTGGAACAGACAGGCTTAGCCTCGTCGCACTAGGTTAAAAGTTTTGTGAGTACGGGCAGAATCGCGATATTTGTCTATGGCATATGTATGGTACCTTCACCTTGCGGAGTCTACAGTCTCGACACCCCGACCGAGACTTCCTAAGCAGAAGTCCCCGTGGTGGGGCAGAGGCATTTGCGGAGTCCATCAAGGAAGCTCGAGTTGGTCCTCGACTGAACGGCGAAGATGCGAAGATGCGAAATTCCGAAGTCTCGAAGCCGTTATCTGGAGGCACATTCTGGGTTGGTAAGCAGGTGGGGGCAGCAATAAGAGACCGGAATAGCCAATCATATTTGAAAGCGGACTTGCGAGAGACCTTAGCCTCGTGCTAACTTGTTTTGGGCAATACTTCGTAGACAACCCTCAGGATTAGTCCGAGTCAAATACGACGTTCTCATCGCCAGCTCAAACGGGTAGAAAAGGTTGAGGATATCTGCCTTCTTAAGGGGGATCCTCAATTTTTGAATAGTGCTTGGGAAAGCGCCAAGACTCCGAGAATCCACCTATCGAGACTTTTGCCCCTATTAGCCAGCGTAGAACATAGCTAAGATCCTCGCCGTCTTTGGCGCTACTAGCCAACAGGGAAGTACAGTCATCAACTATGTGCTGAATGGCCTAGAGCTCTCCAGAGAGTACAGGATCCGTGCCATCACCCGTGATGTCAACTCGGAGAAGGCCAGGCATCTTAAGGAGAGGGTCGAAGTCGTCCAGGGGGACGCGCTCAACCGGGGCTCCCTTTGAGACAGCCCTGACCGGCGCGCACACAATCTTCGCCATGACCACGCCTTCCTTCGGCCCCGACGGCTTGGAGGGCGAGTACAACAGTGGCAAGACTATTGCCGATGTCGCCGTCGAGAAAGGTGTTGAATACATCATCTTCAGTACTCTGCCACCAGCCAGAAAGATATCTGGTGGCAAGTACACCAAGGTCACCCCTTTCGACGCCAAGGCAAAAGCAGAGCAGTACATTCGAGGCCTTCAAATTAAGAGCGCCTTTTACTCGCCGGGATCATTCATGGAGAATTTCCAGTCCCAAACCTTCTTGGCTTCGCGACAGGCTCCCGGTGGCACTTGGATCATCACCCGCCACACCTCTCTCAATTCCCAGATGCCCCTGGTCGATGCTGTCGGAAACACAGGCAGGTTCGTTGAAGCGCTCAGCTATTACGAGGAATTCGACTACCTTAGGCCAGATGCAAAGAAATTGGTTGCTTGGGCTGCCGAGAATACCCGAGGCAGACTCTCCACTTTGGAAGGGTACTTCAAGGCACATCCTCTTAAGCTCGCATAAGCGGACATTATGTGGCACGGGGTACCCAGCTGCAACGCCAAAACCACGAGGATGCTCATTATGCTCCATAAAAGTGGCTCCTGGATGGCTTGGGGATTGCACAACTATATACACACGGAAGATGTCGGTTACCTACCCCTATTCCAACCCCTATTAATGCAAAACATAAGTGGAGGGAATGTCAATTAGTTTCCTGCGACAATCTTGCGTTAAATAACGAAAAGGCTTGTATCTTCTTTGAGTCTGCGAGAGTTTTGTCCCAGCTAATGCAACGGAAGCAATGATGCCGCATTAAATATACGTAGATACAGCTGTAGCTGAGAGAAAACGATACCGAAGGTGTTTGATGTTAGTTCTCTATAAGGCTGATGAAACTAGTCCAAACCTAGCTATTGTTCAGCTGCTAAGCCTTAGTTTCGGCAAGATGCCAGAGTGGTTGTGGCGTTGTTCGGACCATATTCGTCGTCTGCCAGCTGGGAAGTCATGCCATTGACTAGTGGTAGCGTAGCAGTCGCTCTACATAGAGTCAATCGAAAGCATAGCTTTCACGAAGTTGTATTTACTCATCAAGACTGGGTCAACTTTGATTTCGTGAGTGAGCTCCGCAAGGGTGCTGGTTAAGCCATCAAGCTTTGTCAAAACTCAAATAGGTGCGTCTCAATTCCAATACGCACAAGCGGGAGTGAAGAGACTGAACCACAGTGAACAGCATGTTCAACGCAGGTCTGTTGGAACGTGGAAGCTGTGTACCCGTATGGTAGCAATCTTATCCGTGTATATACGCTTTTTCCATACAGACTCGTAATCTCTCCATTTATATAAAACCTCGTAAGAAAATTCGAAAAATATCGATAGAGCTCAATTCAAAACAGAAAAAAATTGAAAATGAAAAAAAAGGGGGGGGGGAAGGGGGGGGGGATATCATTATTATATATTTTAAGTATTGGATAAATAGTATAACTGCGGTATATTCTACGGTGTAATTAATATCTTTCAGAAAACCGGAAAAATGTTATGATATAATAATACCTCTTAGGTTTAACCACTTATACATCCAGTATATTACTTATACTCTTTTAAATGCCTTAAATATATGTATTTTCAGTAAATTTTTCTTAATAAAACCACCACTTATTCGTTACTCCGGTTGATTAAAAGTCCTTTATAACTTAAAGATAAATGTACATTTTGATAGAATATAAACCTGTGTACGGGTAAGATTTCTACGTATCACGACATACAGAATGGGCGACATGAACAGTATCCCTGTAGCCTCCGTGATGAAGCTGGCCATTGTGCAGCTTCGCTTAGCCTGTAGGGAGTTGGATCGTCCGCCGAGTCAAGATCCGTAGGCTGGTTTTTGAGGAAGGCTTCAAGCTTCTCTGCCAGTCTTTTTGGTATTGCGGCTTGAGAGGCCATCTTCTCTTGAGAAATGCAATGCCGGACCAGAAATTGAGATAATGATAAAGCGCGAGCTTAGTGTGTGTCCATTCGCTTAAACGCGGCTCAGCAGAGTAAGGGAAGCTCTTGAGTAGGGGGGTGAAGACAGTCAGTGATGAATTTGGGTCAAATCAAATGCGAAATGTGATTTCTGATACGGTGTGGGCGGTGTTGGCTCTCAAACGACACGATATCATCTCCCTTGCACGCAGGCGAATCCCCTTGCGCCCTTTAGCAGCATGAGGTTGCATTGTGTAACATCCATCGGATGGAGCCTGCAAACCGAAAAGCTCGTGCTGCAGAATATCACCGTGACGACTTTCATGTAAGAATGTTAAGTGGCATGTTCAGGGTCAGGTACACGCCATGATCTGTACTGTGGCCAACAGCACATTCCTAATCTGACTGCTGGGGTTTCAAGAACACGGATAAAACAAGTATTGCTAAGTGGCAGCACTACGATAGGTCTAACTACGCAAAGAGTAACAAACCTCCGTGGCTTTGCCCAGCTGACCCAATGCCCATATTGCACTACGCAGCCTGGTAATCCTTTTTGGTGTATTCAAGACGGTCGTCACACTTCCATACCTCCTCGGGTGCCGGAAGGCTACACAACAACCGGCAGGCTGCATTTTCGGTTTAGCTCCAGAATAAACGCGAAAATCGTAGCCTGTTAAATAGCACGGCGTCGACATTGTATGGAGTATGCTGCTGGTTTAGGTTAGCGTCTTGCCGCTACCGCTTATTGTTTAGCCTTCTGGCGCCCAAGGAGACAAGACTCCCAAGTCCGGATCTCATCCGATCCAAGTGACAAGTGATGCTTAAAGCACGTTCCGTGGTGATGTACCCGAGAAGAGAGCTTAAAAAGAGGTGCTGATCAGGACATGCGGTGGGCAAGCCACTTTTTGCTTATCCTTGTTCCCCTGTTTGGAGTAGACTAGTTAGGCGCTCTCCAGGAAGCAGGTTGGACACCGCCTTTTGAGGAGCACTTTCAGGGGGCTGACAACACTCTTCCTCACGGTAAACGGATCGCCTTATTCAATATAACCCTTCTCGTCTGCATTAGATAAGGTAGCATACGTAGCCAAACCGCCTGGCTTCCATAATGAGCATTATGATGGCGGTTCTGTGAAGTTCGTACTAACTTTGAAACTAAGGGCCTGTAGCTGATCGATAGCTTGGGTTAGCCCTAAGAGATCGCCCCTAGTTAAATTGCCAAATCACAAGCCACATTCGGTATCGCTAGCTCACAGCTACGGCCCTGGTTCCCTGTAGTAAGGAGGCACCATTAACGTTTTTTCTTTTATATAGGACCCTCGAAGCCTCATCCTGATAATATATTCTTCTTCAGTTGCAAATGATTCAATTTCGAGTATCAAAGTCTCACGTTTCGCGATGAGTGGCATTATTCAGACTAATGGAGTAACAGTGAGCGGCTTTCTCACCGCAGAGGTTATACTCGTCACCTTCACGTCTCTATTCGTTGTTCTTCGCTTATACTCCAACTTCACGCATCATGAGAGATTCCTTCTCGATGACCGTATGGTAACAGTTCTATGGTTGTTCGCGCTTATACTAACAGTATTATTTTTAGACTTCTCCGTAATTGCTCTTCTTCTGCTCGGCGGCATATGCGGACTTTATTATCTGCTAATAGCATGTGGGTTAGGTCCATCTGTTTACACTATATGGAAGCTAATATGCGTTCATAAACCAGCTCTTAATGATCCTACGACGGATTTGCTTTATACAGTTCGGGTAAGCTTGCAATGTCCTTCAAAACACATCGACAGCCTGAGATGCTAAGGTATATGCGGATGTATTAGGTGTCAATGGCTACCTATTTCATCGCCGCATACAGCAACTACTCCGCCAAAGTACCCCTCCTTATTCTGTATATCAAGCTTTTCGGTGCTGTAACTTGGCTCCGAAGAACCTCGTACTGGACACTTGCCCTGGGCTTTGCTGCGTTTACGGCTACGTCTATAGCAGGCACTAATACTCGCCCGAGAGACGCCGTGGCAGATCCAGTATATTTCGGGTATCTTTTACATCGGTCATACGGGATAGCTATCGCAAATTCATGTTTCAACCTCGCCATGGACCTTATCGCTTTCTCCCTTCCGATTCCTATTGTCTACGGGTTACATCTGCCGCTCCACAAAAAGATTGGCCTGGCGTTCATGTTTGTGTCTGGTATTGTGTATGTCTTGCTTTGCAGAATGTTCCACGAGTTTTGGATCGAAAGGACTTACATAAGGTGCGACATAGGGCAATTACTGCCGGGTCTGTTTCTCTTCACCTTCGGCGGTCTTCCTCAGCGGTGACCCTTACGGACATTACCATAGTATGTATTTGCACGTAAGTCCAGCCCCCAATGAGACTCTATCAAATCTTAATTAGAAAATACCTAACGAGGAGGATATACAGGATCACCGACAGTGCTATCGCCATCATGCTTGGCTGTGTCCCTGCAATACGTCGTCTCTGGATAAAGTATCTCGCCGACCCTGGCGTGCCAGCTTGCGATCCAACGTCTCCTCCGAGCCCATAACGCACGCAAAGTTTAATGCACTGCATGCCGACCACCGTCAGCACACGACCCAATCTTATAGCTGTGTTGAGCGAGAGGAACAAAACTCGGGGACGAAAATATTTCAGGGCACACTTCCGGGGCTTTCAGGCCTGTCTCTTGACGAAGCCTGACCAAATATATAGATAACAACGTCTGTGCTTGTACATAACTGAACATCTACAGATTATTGTTCTCCTTTCTAACTTGATGCTAGTGCGTCGAGAAGGCACATTTGCCGTTACCGGTAGCTATCTTAAGTAGAGATGATACTCTAGGTTGATACGCTTTAGCCGGACGCTTGATGGATGGTTTTGTGGAACTCGGTTGCTTTATGTCTTCCTGGAATTTGATAAGCTTGGGGAGGACCCAGGAATGCATTTCTTTCCCTTTTCTCCTCTGCATCGCACAGGATTTCTTTACACTTCATTCGCTCCTTTCGGTGTTAGGCTGAAGGAAGCCGGGGCACCTCCACATAGTTTGCGGTGCTCTGAGGGATCATGAGTTCATATATATCTGAGAAGCATTAATTGTACAACTCATAAGAGAGCATATGCCGTTTGGATATGCAGAAAGTAATCGATAGCAGGGGTTAAGTATCCAACTTTTATGGTTTCTACTAGCAATCTATGAATCTGGAAGCGGACCAGAGGGAGGCTCGAAGGAACGGTCGGCGCGGGCTTGAACACCGGCCAACCATAATATATGGCAGGTAAGTGTGGCGGAAACCAGGGGACGTAGAGAAAGCGAGTGGGGACGACCTTGGCTCTCTCTACTTAACCTATAAGCACTCGTCCAACTCTACTGCATATTACACCCCCTCGAGATGGAATTCACTAGCGATACCTGATATACGAACACCAAACGGACCCAATTCAGCCTTGCCCGATGTTATTGGCACAAGATATCTGGCAGGCATCCTTAGGTACTATGCCCGGGTTAAATTCAAGCGTTGACCAAGTAACCCGCTGGTTGGACTAATACGCACTTTTTTGGAATGCCTTCAACTGGTAACAGTTAGCCTTAACATATATTCATACCCGAACCGCAAGAGCCCGGCCAACTGGGAGAAGTATCCGACACACTTTACCTTCTAGCATCAGCCTATCGTCGAGATGGAGCAGAGATTCATTCCAATCTTCCACGAGCTCGGCCACTCAGGGGACCTCCGCTGGCTTTGGGCGCTGGAAGAGCTAATTACATCAATGATATGGCGTTAAATATAAGCCCAAGAACTATCCAGGCAACGCAGAGCGGCACCGCCGGAGCTGCAGGAAATATTTCCTCTGGGCAAGTCGCCTATTCTGACACTCGAGACAACAGCCGAGGGCGTGGATCCACGGGTCATTAAGATCAAGCCCGGTGTTCTCACGGAGGCACAACTGATACTACGCTTTCTGAGCGACGAATACGAGCAAAGGACTTTGGGAGCCTGGAAGCGAAGAGGAGAAGAGGCGCGATGCCATCTTTCAGGGGTTCGAAATAATGACATTGCTTCCAAAAAAGAATTTCCTAGTGTAGTCGAGTCTATCGCTTCCGTTGTTCCCTTCGGTATCTCGAATATTGCCTTTTTACTCTTGTCTCCTTTACTGTCGTCCTGGAAAGGTGAATTTTCAGAGCCCGTGTTTCATATCTTCGACGAACTCAAAGAGAACCCCTGGTTCTCCGAGAGGAATTCGGGCTGGCAGATTTCAATATCTGTTGGGTATTGATATGTTTTCTCAGAGAGATTACTTGAATCCAGACAAGTACCCAAAGATGGAGGAATGGCATTAGAAGGTAAACGAAAGGAGTGGATATTCCAACGCGTCGCAAAAGGGGAACCGATACGACTTGAAGAGATTTGGTATCTGAGGAGATGTTGTATGCTGAGGTGAGTGGGAATTAGAGGATGTAGGGCACAAGCAAAGTTCGAACAGACGATCATTACTCACCACACACATCTTCGGATACCATGATCCCTCCCACGTGCACCGCATTCGCCACCCCCTCGGCTTCTCGATATGCCTTCTGTAGGCGGCCCTAACGCCTCTTCCCTTGCGCATAACACTGCCATCTCAGTTACGTAACTCATAAGCACCAGACGCTTCCCGATATCTGCGGCGATAGCCCCCTGCCCCCTACGCGGCGGTGGCTGAGGGGCCCCGCTTGCACCAGGATATAACAGCAATGCAGTTACAGACACTGCGAATGGGTCAACTAGCTCGACAGCTTCCGCTCATAACACCTTATTTATTTCCCTAAACAGCACAATGTGTTACGATGTTCTCTGACCCAGATGTGATGGTGGTCCAGGGGCCTCCTTCACCGAGAGGCGACGATACATTGCTATTACGATATTAAGGTGGCCACTTTATAATATCGTTACGGCGAACTTTTACCATAACAATAATTAGGTCCTTTGGGGCTGATAACTAAATGGACAAGAGAAATCGTGATCGCAAGAAGGCTGTCTCTGCTCTCCAGTCTCTAGACGACCTATTTTTGGATTGCCAGTAACTAGGCGAGGGTGATTCCTAGATCCTGCGTCCAGGTATCATCCCGAGGTCGTGCCGTGCGACTCCGCTACGCCAAAGGGGCAGCGTCGGCGTTATCTTAGCCAATCACGTTGCCAAGGGGGCTAAATAACAACATTTGTTGCATTCATCCGGGTCATACCTGCTGCTATTATATGGGGACAGGGCGTCCGGATTGCCGGGGAGTTTCCCCCTCCATTTCCCGTTCGGTGGTATTAAATGGCATGGCTTCGGCAATAATATAATTGCCTAGAACCCGAGGCATTGAAATATCCTAAACCTGTGAGAACTCCAATTAATCCTTATCCAAGCAACTCTAAGCGGTAACGCAGTAGATATCACATACAATATGACTCGTCCATTTCAAAAGGTAGCGACCATTAAGCTTTCTTACCCCTTTTCGTCTCCTTCATGACTCCGTTCTAAACCGAAATCAGGTAGTTATTGTCGGGGCCGGACCCTCTGGGCTGTTACTCGCGCTGTTGCTATCGAAACATGGCATACCGGTTGAGATTCTCGAAGCTTCGCACCAGCTGGACCAGCAACCCCGGGCGGCCATTTATGGCTCGCCCGCTATCCCGGACCTCAAGCGGGCCGGAATAATCGACGAGATCCGTCGCCGCGGAATGAGTCCGACGTCGGTCTGCTGGCGGCGTTTCGAAGATCACAGTCGGATCACCGGAATGGAGGCCGATATACTGGCGGATGTCGACGGCGAAGACCTCCGGATGGCCTGCTTGGTGTTGGATCAGCTGGACCAATTGATGCTGGATGAATATCTGAGTAAATATAACGGTAAGATCAGTTGGAGACATCGAGTGGTCGGCCTAGGCCAAGACCAGGATCAGGCTTGGGTAGACGTGGAAACCCCCGAGGGGAAGAAGAAAGTCCATGCGGACTATATTATCGGATGCGACGGCGGTACCAGCACCGTCAGGAAGTGCCTGTTTGGCCCGGAATTTCCCGGTTTCACATGGGATAGGCAAATCGTCGCGACTAATGTCAGGAGTGACCGGTCACCGGTTTTATAGGCATGAGAAGACTGACCGGATGCAGGTATACTACGATTTCACCAAGTTTGGGTTTAAAGATTCGAGCTTCATCCTTCATCCGGAGCACTTCTTCGTAAGCCTGTCCCTCGCTCCCGATTGCGGTTCATGGTAGCAGACCTGACCTTGATTCAGATGGCAGCCAAGTTAACTCGGGATGGGCTCTATAGGGTGACGTACGGAGAGTCGCCCGGCCTCACCTGGGAAGAAATGAAGGAGCGCCAACCATGGAAATTCGAGCTGATGCTGCCAGGCCACCCTAAGCCGCACGAGTACAAGATCGTGAGCATGTCGCCCTACAAGATGCACCAACGCTGCGCACCGTCCTTCCGCAAGGGGCGGTTCCTCCTCGCCGCCGACGCCGCCCACCTGTGCAACCCATGGGGCGGTCTCGGGATCACGGGAGGTTTCGTCGATGTTGGCGGACTCTACGACTGCCTCGCGGGCATCTGGGATGGAAAGGCCGACGACTCGATCCTGGACATCTACAGCGAAAAGAGGATCGAGAAGTACGAGACTATCATCAACCCCGTGTCTCAGTCCAATTTCAGGCGGGTGTCCGACTCTGACCCCGACACGCTTCTGGAGAGGGACCCGGTGATGCAGGCGTGCAAGGAGGCTGAAAACGACGAAGCTCTCCAGAAGGAGATGTTCATGTCTGCCTTCGAGGTCAGATACGACTTCACGCAGCATTACAAGAAAGACTGATACGGTCTCTCGGCTAGGTTGAGACAGTCGTTATTAGCTGTATTTTGGGTGGTTGATCATATGATCCATCGTTACTCGTTAGAATCCCGGGGGTGATCATAGAGGGATGCCATCAGGGTGTCGATTCGAGGCTCAGCTAAGCCAGCAGCTTCATATAATTGAAAAATGCATGTCAAGAGCAAAACTGGGAGCATTCTACCGATAAGGAAGACAATCGGCTTATTTTGATCCCCCAACTCAAGATTCGCTCGTCAACCTGGGTATCCACTTATAAGTCGAAAAGATGACCTATCGCGACCACAACTCCCCAGAATGTCACCCTTGTCTCGGTCTTCTATTATACATCTATCGTTGCCTCCTTAAGATAGCAATACCATTAATATATCGGCACACCAGAATATAGACACGCCACCTGAACGTCGCTAGAAACTGAAGCGACTCCACATAAGCCAAAAGTTTGTGATAGCGTGAGGCAGAGACCGATAGGGCTTATAGTGCAGATCACAACGCAGGTCTTTCGCCTCAACACGCCTTACAACTATTCCGCAATTGCTCTGCTTACAATGAGATACGCAACGTTTCATAGTTCGTGGCTACAGCTGCTCAAGGCCCTACGAGTCATTCTACATTTCGGTATCCCTCTTACGTCACCCCGTAGCTTGGCGGCTGGCATGAGGGGGGACGCCCTCCCTCAGGACGTCGGTTGATTCGCTCGGTGGTTGGGCTTACCCCCGGCGAGTTGCCGTTCTGGGGCGATCTACGCAGTAGTGCAGCACGCGGGACGAGCCCTCGCGCACGCCATCCTGGGAATGGCACCCGCGCCGCTGTGTTTCCAAGCTGGAAAAGCTTAACTTAAACGCTAAGTACCCATGCCATTCCCGCCTCTGCTGGCGCGACGCTGACATTTAAACTCGGGCTCTCTCCCGCCGTGGCAAGCGATTCCGGTCTTCTTGCTTACGCATTTACAATAAGACTTTTTCTGATACCGGCTCTTTGGCCATTGACGTCGGCCATGGACAAATCAGTCGAAGAGGGACGGAGAGCTGAGTCCCCAGCCTCCGTAAGTGGGAGCGCCTCTGCAGATATTGAAGATGCAAGCGCGATAAAGGGCCAATTGGACCCGGTCTACGAGGCCAAAGCTAGAGTCCTGAACAGAGCTGTAAGTTCGGACCAGCCCGGTTACCGCGCAATTGGCATAGACTCATCTCGTGCAGGTCCAGGACATCGGGATGGGTTGGTACCAGTGGCAGCTGTTCATCGTGGTGGGCTTCGGCTGGGCGTCGGACAACCTCTGGCCGATCGTGACGTCCCTGATCTTCACGCCCGTCGCGAACGAGTTCCTGCCCGCACGCAAGCCGATGCTGACGCTGGCCCAGAACGTCGGGCTGCTGGCCGGCGCCATGTTCTGGGGCTTCGGCTGCGACATCTTCGGGCGCAAGTGGGCCTTCAACCTGACGCTGGGCCTGACGGCCGTCTGGGGCATGGTGGCGGCCTCGGCGCCGAGCTTCGCCGCGATCGGCGTCTTCGCGGCCCTCTGGTCCTTCGGCGTCGGCGGGAACCTGCCCGTCGACTCGGCCATCTTCCTCGAGTTCCTGCCCGGCTCGCACCAGTACCTCCTGACGATCCTGTCCATCGACTGGGCCATCGCGCAGGTGGTCGCCACGCTGATCGCCTGGCCGCTCCTCGGCCGCATGACGTGCCAGCAGACCGACGACGACTGCACGAGGCGGGAGAACATGGGGTGGCGGTACTTCGTCATCGCCATGGGCGGCCTCACCCTCCTCATGTTCGTCGCGCGGTTCTTCTTCTTCACCATCTTCGAGAGCCCCAAGTACCTCATGGGCAAGGGCCTCGACGAGGAGGCCGTGCGCGTCGTCCACGAGGTCGCGAGGCGGAACGGGAAGACTTCGTCGCTGACCGTCGACCATCTCAAGGCCTGCGAGCCCGAGGGCTACGTGCAGCGTGGCAGCGCCAGCGCGGCGGTGAAGCGGAAGCTTGAAGCCGTCAACCTAGACCACGTCCGGGCCCTGTTCTCGACCAGGAAGCTCGCGTATAACACGGCCGCGCTGATGGCAGTATGGGCGTTCATCGGCCTCGGATACCCGCTGTACAATGCGTTCCTCCCTTATATCCAGAGCACCAGGGGCGTGGATTTCGGCGACGGCTCGACGGACATCACGTACCGGAACTCGCTGATCATCGCCGTGCTCGGCGTGCCCGGGGCGCTGATCGGAGGCCTGCTCGTGGAGCTGCGGGGGGTCGGCCGCAAGGGGGCGCTGAGCCTCAGCACGGCGCTCACGGGCATGTTCCTGTACTGCTCGACGACGGCGACCAATTCCAGCAGCCTGCTCGGCTGGAACTGCGCCTACAACTTCACGAGCAACGTCATGTACGCCGTGCTCTATGCCTTCACGCCTGAGCTGTTCCCCACCAAGGACCGCGGCACGGGCAACGCCCTGACGGCGACGGCGAACCGCATCTTTGGTATTATGGCCCCCATAATCGCCATGTTCGCGAACCTCGAGACGGCCGCCCCCGTCTACACCAGCGGCGCGCTGTTCATCGCGGCGGGCGTCATCGTTTTGACCTTGCCGTTTGAGTCTAGAGGCAAGGCGAGTCTTTAAATAAGCAGACGTTGCGTACATTAGAGGCACGAATAATAATGATTGGTCTTTGTGGGTTACATGTTCAAGTATGGGCAAGGAGTAGTAGACCTTGTTACTTACTATGAATTCTCCAATCATCAATGCCGCGATCCTACCCCCTGGAAAAATATATGCCGTATATGTGCTTTTGAGGTTATAAGTATATATCGTTCAATAGAAGAGTCTCGAAGGGAAGCGTCAACAGGTGAGCATATGATGCAACACTTGTATTCCAGGAGATGGATTGTAGCGGACCCGGTTGAAAGGGTCTCCGCCAGCCCGCCGCCCAGGACGATCAGCGGTCCTTTCCACTCTGGTTTGCTGTCTGGGTCCGATCCGGGACCCGTCTTTGTCGCTCCCGGTGTGCTTGCGCTCGCCGGCCTGCCTCTTCGATCTCCCCCCTCCCGTGTGAGTTTTGGAGTAAAAACAACACTAGCAGCCGACTATAGGAGTACCGGGTTGAGGCTGGACCGCCAATCGAGCACGGTACTCCATAGAGGAAAGGGGAAGGGACGGTGTGGGGGGGCAATACTTGCGTAGTATTCCATCCCAACGTTAATTGCCTTAAAGGGGGGCCTCTTGCGGTTGGAAGGAGTGTGAAATGGGCTAAAGAGAGCTTTAGATTCCGTCGTGACCGACGAGACCAGAACGGACTCAGGAAAAGTAGACGCTGGTTCTTTTAGGGCTAAACCGAGGGTGATGACGGTTAAAATGGGCCACTACTAGCTTCCAGGTGACCTAGGAGTTGGGATGCCGAGCCTGGATGGATGCAGGCCAAAGATGGACGCAGTCGAGAGCCTTGTTGTGGTCACAAGCAGGATTCTTCTTCATACTTGGCCCTTACGGAGCTACCCCCATAGCCGAAGCTAGCCTACTTAATCAACCATTGCCTCATAGCGAAACGTCGCCCAAAAAACCATTCAAAAAATGCGTTTCGTAACCGATATCCCGCTGCCTTGATAAGACAAGACCGCGCGGTCAAACGCGGTTAGACACGTCCAGCGTATCCTATGCTAAATCAAAAGCCGCTTGATATTGTATCCAGTGGGGCCGGCAGGTTCCGCCCCTTCTCTATGGTATCAATGTAACCGAATCGCAAAAGCCTAAAACTCGCTCGCTGGACTTCCATTAACCACCAAGGAACGCCCTCTTGTGGATCAGGACGCCGCTGTATGAGCATACTTAGACCTTAGTGATCCATCCCCGTCCCCGTGCTGGTCCAGAGAAGGATGAGACCGTTTGAATGTCCACCCGAATGCCTTCATGCCTGTCATGCACCCCCAGCCGAACGCCGCGTAAGAATGACGGAAACGACATATATAAGCGAAATGATGCATCACCGCAAGGGGTTCTGCATTTTCGGCCGTATGGACCGCCAGCGGAGGACGAGCGACCTCCCATCGAACTTCTGCGTCTTCGGATCCCACCACGCGAAGGCTTCGACGGTTATCCTCGCACGCGGGGTGTCGAGCTCGACGACCCCGCTTACACTGATCGAGCCTCGCGGAGGATAGTCGCGAAGTGGTCGCCATGTCTGGATCATCTTCTTGCTGAAGGCCTGCCAGGGACCGTTTGTATGCTCCTGCGCCATCTTGACGCCATAGATTTCCCGCGCGCTCTTCTGTTTTCCAGCCGTGGCGTTCGGAGCAGCGGGGAGAGGGCTACCTACACCGGCAGGTGAGGATCCGGTACTTGCTGGAGCGCCAGGGGATGCGGGATCTACTGAGGAACCCTGGAATACCTGTGACTTCGTAGAAGGCAGGGAGCTTGGCGTTTTGGAGTCGGTCTTGGGTTGGGGTTTTTGGAGCTGCTGGTGTATCCTCTCCATGGTTTGTTGCATCGTCATAGTCGGCTGCTGCTGTTTAGGCTCGAAGCCGAGTGCTTTAGCGGCAGCGGTCGCGTTCTGTCTCATCAACGCCCCGGTAAAACTCCATAGGGACATGGCGAGGGCAGAGGGCCAGAGGACACGCCGCACCCGAAAGACGTCCAGAGAGCTGACTGGGTGCTCCTCGATGGAGATTCCCTCTTCGTCGATAGCGATCCTAGAGCAGGTCAGCTTCTTCCGGTTCATAGGAGAGCAAGGTGAGGGGGGAAGCAAACCCTTTCCTAACAAATGTCGGCGGCGGCTTGCTCGGAAATACGATGTCTATCATGTATTTGACGACCTTGGGATCCTTGCCGTACTTTTGCATGATACCAGGGTGAGCCTCCAATGCCATACGACATATCGTAGCAAGCTTGGCTGCTGGAAGTGTCAATTTTACATGCGCGACATTAACAGCGAATTGGGGGGATACAAACACTCGATGTCTCTCAGGAGGGCCGGGTTTTTGCTAATCTTTATAAATGTCTGCCACTCGGGATCGGAACCCCTATACGGTAGAGGCTCGACCTGCTTCGTAGTGAAGGGTAAAGGGATAAAGAACGGCTCAATATCTTCTTCCAACTCCTTGCGCTCCTTCTCCGACAGCTGCGCCTCCGACTCGTCTAGCCACTGGTTGAGAGTTCCGAAGATAGTCGACATGTAAACCCGATAGCAACCATAATAGATACCGCCAGCAATCACGAAGTTCCTACCAGGAGTGCATTAGCATACGCCGGTCCCCGTGACAACTAGAGGTAAAGGACTCGTGGCCTCCTTACATGGGCTTGAACCATTTCCGCCGGACCTTGACTCGCTGTAGGCGTATGATCTCGGGCGACGGTGTTTGTGACGATGGTACCCCGTTGACCCTCCGACCTAGGGACATGATATTGGGTCGGGACCGGAAGAGGCGAAACATGACGGGCTATTCGGCTAAGGCGCGCCAGCCGGGATGCGGCGGCCGGGGGAAGGCGAGGCGCAAGTCGGGGGGCGCTTTATATGTAGCAGGCTAAGTAACGAAGGGCTCAGGTCGAATCGGAGCGAAACCGGTCGCGTGCGGACGGGGAGGAGTAGAATAGGGGTCTTGTTGAGAGTCTGCGGCTACCTCTGCGC
>QJNV01000624.1:0-18209 GCA_004155935.1 Monosporascus sp. GIB2
TTAAACATTAAAACTTATAAAAAAACCACATTTATTTGATTATTAATTTATATTTTTTAATATATAATAAGAGTATAAATATTCGATTCGGCTTCGCTATTAATAATATCATTAATTAAGTTTTTTTAATAAAGTTCAACTTTCATACCCAGCTTAAAAATAAGATAACAATTTAGTTAGATTATATATATATACTATTAAAATACTGGTTTTTCTTAATAATTTACTTTGTACCTAATAGTTATAATTAAAATTTAAATGTTTATCGCGGTTTAATCGGTATTAAACTACGAATTTTTACCTTCGTTATTTTAATTATCTTTTTATTTTTACGATTTAACGTTTTGAATGTTTTCGTAGCCATAAAATTTTTAACGATCAAGGATGCTTCGCAATCTTGCTTGTATAATTAAATATCAGTTGTTGAAGTATCCCGAACACCAGCTTAAATCGATCCTAAACCGCTCTAGTGTTATGGCACAACTGGTCGGACCTCGGAAAACGGTCTCTTGGCAAGCCGTAAAACAGGGTCCAAATGGATTAATCACGTAATATAAATTTATGGGGATTTAATGAATCCAGTTAAAGTTATAATATAAATTCATGGGGATTTAATGAATCCAGTTAAAGTTATAATATGGATTTATGGGGATTTAATAAATCCAGTTAAAATCATAATACGATATATACGTTCGTTATTACGTAATTAGATAACGACAACTTTTAATATAATTTCGTTACCCAAAATACCTTTGGTATTACGAAATGTGATTAAATTATTTTGTTACTTTATTATTTAAATTCTTATAGTACTTTATTAATATAAACCCGTCGATTTAGGTTTAATAGTTAATTAATTAGCTTAAGCCGTTATACGTTGAAAGCTTTTATTTAACAATACCGTTAAATTTTAAGTAATATTCCGATAACATATTTATTAGTAAATAACCCGTTTACGAAGTTTTTAAAGATAATAATATGAATTCGGACGAAAAGGATTAAATTTCTGTTTTAATTAAAGAAAAAGTTTTTTAGCGTTTGGACCTTATAAATTAACGTATTAATTAATTTAAGCGTAATAATACGGAATTTATTTTAATTTTTTAAGTAACCCGTACTTTTTTAAAATAAGCCTAATAAGCCCCCGGAAACGTAACGATTTAAATAAAATTTAATAAGAAATTAAAAGAAATTTTAAAACCTTTTAAGTTTAAATTTTTTGACGGAATATTTATTAAATTACAACTATTCCTTACTTAATGTCGAACATATTTCGGGTATTTCCTAATACGATTAATTATCCCGATAATACGAATCGAATTCGTAATAAAACGATTTTCGGGATACGTAATTATTTAGTTCGAATCCGCCATACGAAAGCATATTATTATATTTTTAAAGTAATAAAATATGGAAATAATACGCGTTTATAATAATTATGAAATATTCGAACAAATTTTGCAAAAAATTTTTGGGGTAGTAAATGAAAAAATAAAGCAAAAATAAGTATTTAGTAATTACGATAGAAAAGATCCGTTTCCAGATATGGCATTAAATTTATTTAACTTTCCTCGAAACTTAATTAGGGATAAAAAACTTTAATAATTCGTTTTTTCGACGGCTTTAAACGAAAAATATAAAAGGAATTTTTTAAAAAAAATCGATTATAATATTTAACCGATTATATTACTAAAGTTGTTAAAATTAATAATCGATAATATACCTGGCAAATACGTAACGCCAAAAAAAAAAAGCAATAACAAACCACGATAACACGTTAATATCAATATACCCTAACGATAAAACACCGTATATAGAACGGAATTTGGATTTATGAAAATCGGAGCAGTATAGAAAAAAAAGAATTAAAATAAGGTTAAATATTATAACTGTAAAAAAATGGGATATACGATAATACGATATAAAAAATTTAAATAATTAAGAAGTTAAATTTCGATACCGAAAGGACGGTTTATCGGATTATATAATAAACCTTTTAATTTTAATAACAAAATTATTATTATAATACGACAAAAAATAAGTTTACGAAAATAACAAAAGTAACGATAATAATAAAAAACATAAGTTACGAAAAAATAATTATAAAACTATTAGGGATAAATAAAAGTTATTTATCCGGAAACGCCCGACCGGTATAAACGGAAATATGTAATATACTGTCGACGACCAAAATACCTTATTTATAAGGTATGGAAATAATCTATTTATTAACGAATTATACGTATGGCATAAAAAGGATTCGATTTCCCTAACAAAACCGGGAATAACAAAAAAGATAAATAATAATACCGATATTTTAAAAGTATTAGTATAAAAAAAGATATCGATTAAAAAATAACTAAATAAAGTTAGCTAACGGACGAATACTACTTATAAGGAAATTTCTTTTATTATTATAAATAGTATATTTACGACCCAAAAAATAAAATAGCTTTAAAAGGACGCGATTTAGCTACCTAATAATTTATCGTAAATTTACACCTTTAATTATTTATTATTATAAATTTATAAAAACGAAAAAAAATTTTAATTAATTTAAAACAAACCATTAAAAATTTATAAAAAATTAACGAAAATATCTTTATATAGGAAATTATTTACGTTATAAAAGAAAAATTTACGTAATAAAACCAAAAAATACGGTAACAAACAAAAAAAATATTACAATTAAAAAAAATATTAAAATGTAAAAAATTCATTATATATAGTTTTAGGAAAACGTCGAACGATATATAGTACATATTAATGCATTAGAACTATAAGTTAAACAATAATATCATCTTATTAAATAATTCCAAAACCAAATAAAGAACTTTCGGAAACGAATATATCGATTAAAATAACCCTTAAAAAAACCAAACCCCTTATAGGAAAACCGCGGGAAGGCGAGATTTAAAGAAAGTAACAAAAATTCCTAAAAAAGGTTTTGATAATAATAAAAAGCGAAAAAAACCTTATTACGTTAAAATTACGAATAAAAATATATTAGTATACCGTTATAGTGAATAACGGAATTTTGGGAAGTAATTATATTATACCCGAAGTAATTAACCGTTTTAGATTATTATAAAAATATAAGAAAAACCCTTATATTACGAATATAGCCGAAAATTAATTATTTTTATACGATAACGAAAAAATTATATGCGAAATTAATTATTTCGATATTATTATATTAAAATAACATATAATTATTAATTTCGATATAATACCGTTAAAAAATTACGATATAATTTTAAAAGTAATATAATTACGTTAATATAACCTTTTAATCGATTAAATAATTAATTAGGTAAAATTTCCTTTATAATTTAGTATTAAATAACAAAAAATGAAACAAAAATTTTAATATTCGATTAAAAATGGTAACGAATATCGGTATAAAAATACGACAAAAACCTTATTACCTACAAAAAGGAAATATAAAAAAGAAAAAAAGCATTATAAAAAAATTCGACGTATTATTATTATTATTAAAGCAAAATTACAATAATTAAATAACAAATTACAATAGTTAGTTTTGGAATTAAAAAAATTAATTAACGTATTACCGTAATATTACCGATATAAAAAACTTTTTAGCAAAAAACTTAAAACAAAATTATTAAAACATAACGAATAAAACTATAAAATTATCTTTAAAAACGGAATATTTACCAAATTTTACCTTATTTATAATCTTAACGAAACAAAATTACGTACATTTCGCGAATACCTAAAAAATCGATTTAAAAAAAAATAAATCCGATTATCGAAATTACTAACCGGTTACCTTATATTTTTTGTACTAAAAAAAACGGCAAATTACGATAAATTATAAATTATCGATAATTTAATAATATTATTATTAAGGATAAAATGTTATTATTTTTAATTAATAAAATAAAAAATCGCTTTTATAAAACCTAATAATTTACCGCTTTCGATCTTAAAAATAAGTATAATTTAATTCGGATCAAAAAAGATTACAAATAAAAAACGGCATTTCGAATTAAATATAATCTTTACGAATATTTCGTTACCCTTATAAAACTTATTAACGTGTTTATTACCTTTTAGCATATAATTAACTATATTTTTCGGAAATATTTTAACATTTTTATCGTATATTACCTCGACAACATTCTTATCTTTTCGAAAACCCAAAAATAACATAAAAAATATATCTATACGGTATTACAATTACTTTAAAACGCTAATTTACTAATTAATACAGAAAAAAACCAATTCTATACCTAAAAAATGAAATACCTAAACCATATTATTACTTTTGGATATATTAAAATAAACCTTAAAAAAATTACTATAATATCCAATTAAACATAACTTACCATAATTAAAAAAATATAAACTTTTTTCGAATATATTAATTATTATCGAAAATTCATTAAAAACTTTAGCCGAATAATAATACCTTTTAATATCTTTATACGAAAAAAATAAAATTTCCAATAAACGCCTAAAACGGAAAAAATATTTTAATAATTTAAAAAATTATTATAAATTAATTAATATTAATTATATACGACTTAAATCGCTTAATAAAATTAAAACCCGATATATTAAATTATATTTTAGGCGTAATAATCGGATAACAAAATAATCAAAATATATTACATCTTATTACTTTCTTTTTTTACAAATTATAAAAACCAAAATTACGATACGTTATTTCCGATAAAAAATTTTTGGTTATTATTAAAACCTTTCGGAAATTTAAGCACTTCCTTAAAAGTAACTAATATCAAATTAAAATCTATACAAATTACAAAAACCTTACCCGGTTTACTACGACCAGAAAATTTATAATACGATAATTTCGTTATACTTAAAAATTAACTAAATACGATTTTATTATTATTCACCGCAAAAGTTTAAAAAACGGTAAAATTAACGCTTTTAATAAATAACTAAACTTTAAAAAAAATTAATTAAAATTAACCATATAATATTCGATATTATTACAAAAAAATACTTACGTATATAGCAAATCGCAATAATACGGGTAGTTATTACCGATATATATCAAAAAATTAAATAATATAACGATAATTTACCAGAAAAAACCAACAAAATATAAATCCTAAAAAAATATTAGGAAAATTTAATACGAAAAATATATAAATATCCCTTATATGGATATCCGGGAATTTACAAAACGTTTAAACGGTTTTAACGTACATATTTTTTTCTTAAGATAAAAAATTTAATACAAAAAATTTAACGTTAATATAATATTTGTAATAAAGCAAAAGTACGACGATATAAACTATACGGAAAATTATAATTATTATTAATCGCAAAATAACCATAAAATTTTATTATTATAAATTTTATTACCAAATTTCCTTTATTAAAAAACCTAATTACAAACGTATATTACGATAATATTTTCGTAATTATCAACCGATTTACCAAGTTTTTTTATTTTTTACCTTATAACGAAAATATAAACGCTAAATAAATGGTATATATTTTTTTTAGAAATATCTTTAGCATATACGGGTTATTATACGAAATTATTTCGGACTGCGAAATAACGTTTACCTTTAAATTTTAGCAAAACTTAATAACCCAAATTAATTTAAATTATAAATTATCTAATGTATTTCGATTTTAAATAAATAAATAAATAAAACGATAAAACCAAATATTAAAAACGGACTTATAATATTATGTTAATTACGAATAAAACAATTAAATCGAAAAATTATTAATAATACAAATAACTTATAATATTAATTATTATGAAAATATCAAAATTATATTATTTACCGTTAATTTCGGATTTACCTTTAAAATTTACAAAGAGTTACAAAAAAAAATTATTTAGTATTAAGGTAATGTTTTTAACGGAATAGCTTAAATAATTACATTAAAAAATAAAAATAAAATTTAAATTTGTACGAAATTAAATAAAAAAATATTATAATTAAAAACGGTTAAAAAAATTAACTTTTTCGGAAAAAAAAATAATTTACTTAACTACCAAAAATATCTAAACGAAATAACTTAACAAAAAACTCGATTTCAAATATATCGGTTCTTACAAAATTATCAAAAAAATTTTAAATAATAATTATTAATTAAATTTATCCCCTAAAATTAAACTCTACCCAGTTTTTTATATATTCTTATTTAAATTAGCGATAAATATTATCAAAATATACATAAAATAAAACGATATAAAAATAAAAAATAAACAAAAATATAAAGCAGAAAAAATCTTAAATATACGAAAAGTCGATAAATATACTTAGTATTTAGTTAAATAAAAAAAATATCCAAATTCGAAAACGTTTTAGGAACCCGTTAAAAATTTTGTAAAATCCTAACAACTGTTAAAAAACTTCCATTAGTAGCGCCCAAAATAATATCCCAATCAATACTACTAACAAAAACGTATCCCAAATTATCTTTATCGAGAAAACCCTACGCTATAATAGCCTTAAATTCGGCTGCTATACGGAACTCCTTATTCTTACGCTCCAAATCCGCAAACTCGTCCAAATTTTCTACGCCTTAACGAATTAATTTAATACCTTTTTCTTATAGGAAAATTTGTTATTTATTTATACGAATTAAACGCGTAATTTATTCGGAAATCTCGGATATTTTATTTAACAAATCCTTACGAAATTCGACGAAACGATCAGTAACGGCTTATTTCTCTTAATTTAAACAATCTTTAACACGATTAATACTATCTAATTAAAAAAAAGGAATCGCAAAATTATCGTAACGACGGTTATAATAACGGACGCATTGTTTGTAACGTTTAAAATCTTCGACCATAGCGTACCGCATCCCCTTTTTAAAACAAAAAATATAAAGCATAACGTCGAAACCAAATTTGAAAATATAATACGTAAGGGAAATAACGCTTTTCTTTTGATTAGGACGATTACGGGGCTTACGGTTAAAAACGCAACCGGACATAATGAAAAACGGGGATACTTATTAAAAAAAAAAAATCTTCGAGGCGAAAATTTGGAAAAAAAGGGATCGTATTATGGCATAACTAATCGGACCTCGGAAAACGGTCTTTTAGCAAGCCGTAAAACAAGGTCCAAATAAATTAATCACGTAATATAAATTTATGGGGATTTAATAAATCCAATTAAAGTTATAATATAAATTTATAAAGATTTAATAAATCCAATTAAAATTATAATATAAATTTATGGGGATTTAATAAATCCAATTAAAATCACAATACGATATATACGCTTATTACCACGTAATTAAATAACGATAACTTTTAATACAACTTCGTTACCCAAGGTACCCTTGGTATTACGAAATGTAACTAAATTATCCTATTACTCTATTACTCAGATTCCCACAGTACTCTGCCAACATAAACCCGTTAACTTAGGTTTAATAGTTGGTTAATTAGCCTAAGCCGTCACATCTAGGAGGTCAGTAGGAAGTGATAAGGTTAAGGGTAGCACAACAGAAGTATAAAGAAGTAGTATATAGGAATCAGTTATTAAATTCTAAAGATTTCTAGCTAACTAAAGGACCTAGTTGGGAGATATAGGTGTATTTATATTCGTCGAAACCTAAGGATTCCAACGGTGTTGGGTATAGCGTTATAGCTGTTGGTATGGGCCCAGAAGGCTCTAGAAAAACTATATGACGTATAATTACGTATACGTTTACGCGTACAGCTTCAAAAACCTTTCCAGGTCCAATACCCCCCCTTAAACTAAGTCTTATTAGGGCTTAATTTATCTTATTATTTATTAATTTATTTATTTATTTATTTATTTATATGTTTATATACTTACATATATTATTATTTAAGGAAAAATCGTAAAACTTTTAGTTTTATTATTATTAATATTAAGGAAAAATTATAACGTTACAAATAAGCTCACCGAATAAACAAGCTCACCGAATAGATTTTAGCACATTCTAATTACACAACTTCAATTGCCAATTTCTTAACACCAACAATATGGAACGGCTTATAAAAAAAAGCAAAAATAAACCTAACTGTTCAGGTTAAAAAACAAAACCCGAAACTTATATATACGACACTTAATTTTATGTATAAAGTTGCCCAAATTAATTTGTACGAACGATATTATAGTAAACCTTCCCGAATCGATACAATTCTTAATTCGCGAAAATTAAAACTAACCGAAAAAAAATCGATTATCGACCAAATCCTTAACTTAAATACGCGAACGTTTCCTATCCGGCTTTAATACGTTAAAAATATGGCTAATATATTACTTACCTAACGCGTTACGGGACGTATTAAAGTTAAATGGGCGTCGAATTTTATTCAACGGCAAAACAAACTTAAAACGTATTTATTTCGAAAAATCGATTATTAACGGATTTTAATCGAAAATCTAGAAACATTTCACAAATAGTTCGAACTTATTCGGGTTATTATCGTAAAATACGGCATTGCAAAAAAAGATATTTACAATTTCGACGAAACGGAATTTTTAATAAGATTTTTTATGGCTACGGGCATGGTAATTATTAATGCCGAAAAACGTAGAAAACTTAGATAAGCGCAATAAAGGAATAAAAAATAGGTTACAATTATTCAAGTTATTAATTCTTAAGGTTAGGTTATACCGTTATTTATTATCATAATGGGGAAAAATCATCTTAAGTTTTAGTATCGCGATAACTTATTACTAACTAATTAAAAGGTCGGTTTAAATAATAATAACTAAATAACTAATAAACTAAGTTTAAAATGAATTTAACATTTTGACAAATATATTCAGATACGTACAAAAGGTTCAAAACGTCTTCTTATTCTCGACGGCCACGAAAGCTATTATTCGATAAAATTCGAAAAATACTACGTTAACTACGACATTATTACGCTTTATATGCCCGCGCATTTTTCGCATAAATTCCAACCTTTTAATATATTTTGTTTTTTTCCTTTAAAACGCGCTTATTCGTTATATATCAAAAGCTTAATACGACGTTATTATACCTATATCGCTAAAGAAAATTTCCTTACCGGCTTTTACGATACGTTTAAAGTTATTATAACGTCCGATAATATTAAATCCGGATTTGCCGTAACTAATCTTGTTCCATTCGATCTTAATACCGTTTTTTCTACGTTCGAAATTCTTCCAGTTATACCTACGCCGATTATCTTCCCGTTAACCTCCGCCGGTTCCATTCGTTCCCCGCCCGCGAAAACCCTTAAGAATATTAAAAAAGTAACAAAACAAAAATGTTATTTGTAAAAATAAATTAAAAATTAAAATAGTTCGTCAAAAATTATTAAATCGGTTAATCTTTTAACAAAAAATAACTTGTTACTTTTGTACGAAGTTATTTTTCTTTAGGAAAAAAACGTTTAATTGCGCGAAACCAACCATATCTTAAGCAAACATTAAAGGACTAAAAATAAACGTCTTTAAAAAAAGAATATTTATTATATAAAAAGGATATGTTCTTTTAGCCGAAAAGGACGGAAGTAATAAAAAAATATACCTAACAATAACTAAAAACAATCGTCGTAAGAAGGTTAAAACGAAGGAACGGAAATATAGCGTTTGCGACAAACCCGGGCATAATGCGCGTACTTATAACGAAGTTATAAATACGTTTAACGAAAAAAAATCCGATTAATTTTTATTAATACGATATGTTATTATTAAGTTATTTGAATTTATTATTGCGAAATGCTAAAATCCATTCGGTGAGCTTGTTTATTCGGTAAGCTTATCTGTAACGTTATAATAAATTAAAAAATCTTAATTATATCGTTTTTTTTCGGTTTGTTTTAATTATCGTTTTTATTATTTTTTATTATATTAATTAATTTTTTAAATTTATTACATTACGGAGTTTTTAAGGTGTTTATAAATATATTAATTAGTTATTTTTTAGTATTAACGTGTATTAATTTAATTCGATTATTATTTATAATTTCTTTTATAAAATAATATATTATATTAATATATTTAGTTTTTTTTATAATATTTTGGATTTTTTACTAATTTTTAAACGTTATTATTATCGATTAATATAATAAGTATTTTATATATATAATTTCATTATAAATAATTATTTAAAAAGTTAAATATGTTATATAAATATATTATTTTTTACGGCGTTTTTTAAAATTATATACTTAATTTTATAATTACTTAAAATAATAATTTTTTATAATTATAAGGTTTAATTTATAAAATTAAAATATATATCTTTTAAAAAAATTTATAATTTAAAATTAATTTTGTGTTATTAAAATTATTATTTTAGTTAAAATTTATATAATTTTTAAGGTTTAAATTATTTTCGTAATAATATATTGTTACGACCCTACAGGAGGGAGGTCTCAGAAACGGTCTCTCTAAACCGAAACAGGACCTAAGTGGGTTAAGCTACGTGACATGTACTTAGTAGGAATCTGTTAAGTACTATTTACGTTAACTAAATATAACTAAGCATTATTTAATCAAAATTAACTAAATAAAGGCGAACTAGCAAAAATAAATTAAGATATATACGTTCGTTATTTCATAGCTAGATAGCGATAGCTTTTAATACAACTTCATTACCCAAAATACTCTTAATATTACGAAACGTAACTAAATTATTTTATTACTTAATTTCTTACAGTATTTTATTAATATAAACCCGTCGACTTAAGTTTAATAATTAGTTAATTAACCTAGCCGTTATACGTTACAAGCTTTTATTTAATAATACCGTTAAATTTTAAGCAATATTCTGATAACATATTTACTAGTAAATAGCCCGTTTACGAAGTTCTTAAAGATAACAATATGGATTCGGATAAAGAAAAATAAACGCCTTTCTTAACTAAGGAAAAAGTTCTTCGACGTTTGGATTTTATAAATTAACGTATTAACTAATTCGAACGAGATAATATGGAACTTACCTTAACATTTCAAATTATTTAAACCCTTTTGGAATAGGTACGACAGGCCCTTAAAAAAGCATTAATCCAACCAGGCTTTATTAAGGAATTAGGAAAAATATTAAAACCTTTTAAACCTAAACCTTTTGATAAAACGTTTACTAAATTACAGTTATTCCTTATTTAATTTCGTTCGTATTTTAGATACTTTCCTATATAACTTATTACTCCGATAATACGAATTAAGTTTGCGGCCGGACGTTTTTCGGACTATGCGGTTATTTGGTTCGAACCTGCTATAAAAAAATACGTTACGGTACCTTTAAAATAATAAAACCCAAAAGTAATACGAATCTACAGTAACTACGAGATGTTCGAACAAACCTTTTAAAAAGCTTTTAAAATGGTAAACGAAAAAATAAAAACCGAAATAAAAATCTAGCAGTTACGACAAAAAAGATTTACCTCTAAATATGGCAACGAATTAATCCAGCTTTTTTCAAAACTTAATTAGGGACAAAAAGCCTTAATAGCTCGATTTTTTAACGGCCTTAAAAAAAATTCCCAAAAAAATTATTTAAAGAAAATCGACCAAATTATTTAACCGATTATATCGCCATAACCGTAAAAATCGATAATCGGTAATATATCTAGCGAATTCGTAAGGCTAACGGAAAATACGATAATAAATCGTGTTATAATATAAATACCAGCATACCCAAATAACAAAATACCTTACATAAAACTTAACCTGAACCTATGGAAATCGGTATTATTTAGAAATAAAACAAACAACGTATTAAATATTAAAACTGCGGCAAAATAGGTTATAAAGTTAAGGAATGCAGATTACCTAAAAAATCCCAACAAAACAAATCATAAACCCCAATATTTACCGGACAATCTTTTAATAATGCAAAAGGAAAAACGGTTGCCATAATACGCCGCGGATCGATAATAATCGAACTTTTGGATAAAACGGAAAAGTAGCTACAAAAATACCAAAGATAAACGGAAGCTATTTGCCCCGGTACCCCAAATCAATATGCTCGAAAACACGCCTTCCACTGTCGACGATGGCAATATCCCGATTATAAGATATGGAAATAATTTATCTATTAGCGTATTATACGTATAGCAAAAAAAAAATTCGATTTCCCTAATTAAATAAGACGAAATAAATAGGATAAGTAATAATATCACTACTTTCGCACTATTAGCTCCCAGGAAGAAATTAATCGAAAGATAATACTTTATAACTGGCCCCTAGAAAAATAATACCTAGAAAAGGACCTTTTCTGTTATTATAAAAAATACAACCACCTTTTAAAAAAACGCCTTAAAAAAACGCGACTTATCCATATAACAACTAATTGCAAACTTTCACCTTTAACTATCCACCACTATGGATCCCCAAAAAAGGAAAAAAATCCTAGCTAACCTGAAACAAATTATTAAGGATTTATGGAGAACCGATAGAAATACCCCCATATAGGAAGCAACCTATGTTATGGAAAAATAATTTACCTAGTAAAATCAAAAAATGCGATAACAAGCAAAAGAAATATTCTTACTAAAAGGAAAAATAAAAACGCAAAAGTTCCGAACGATACAGCTTTATAAGGATACAGAAAGATATACGATACGTATTAATAAATTAAAACCGCAAATTAAACGGTAATAACATATTATTAAATAATTACGGAATTAAATCGATAATTTAAAAAAGCGAACATAACGGTTTAAACAGCCCCCAAAAAAACTAAGCCCCTTATAGAAAAGCCGCAAAAAGGCGAAATCTAGGAAAGTTAACAAAAACCCCCAAAAAGGGCTTTGGCAATAATAAAGAACGACGAAAAACCTATTATTTTGAAAATACGAATTGGGATATATTAGTATATTGCTATAGTAAATAGTAAAGTTTTAAAAGGTAACTATATTACGTTTAAAATAATTAACCGATTTAGATTATTATAGAGATATAAAAAGAATCCTTATATTACGAATACCGCCGAAAGCCAACTATTCTTTTATAATAATAAAAAAATTATACGCGAAATTAATTATTTCGAAATTTTTGCTTTAGGAAAAAATATAATTATTAATTTCGATATTATACCGCTAGGAAATTACGACATAATTTTAGGAATAACATAACTACTTTAGTATAACTTTTTAATCAACTGGGTAATTAGCTAGGTAAAATTTACTTTACGACCTAGTAACAAATATTAAAAAGAAAAACAAAAATTTCTATATTCGATCGAAAATGGCGATAAATGCCGGGATAAAAATAAGACAGAAACCTTACCACTTACAGGAAAATAATATAAAAAAAGAAGGGGCATTATAGAAAAATTCGACGCATTATTACTATTATCAAAGCAAAATTACGGCAACTAAATAACGATTTACAACAACCAAGCCCGGAATTAAAAAAATTAATTAATATACCACCATACTATTACAAATATAAAAAACTATTTAGCAAAAAACTTGAAATAAAATTACTAAAGCATAACGAATAAAACTACGAAATTATTCTCAAAAAAAAAGCCTTAACCAAATTTTACCTTATTTACAACCTTAATAAAACAAAACTACGGATATTACGAAAATATTTAAAAAATCGACTTAAAAAGGTATAGATTCGATTATTTAAATTACCTGCCGGTTATCTTATATTTTTCGTACTTAAAAAAAAAGGCAAATTACAATTAATAATGAATTATCGATAATTTAATAATATTATTGTTAAAAATCGAATACCTTTACCCTTAATTAGCGAAATAAAAATTCGCTTTTACGAAATATAATAATTTACCGCCTTCGATTTTAAAAATGGATATAACTTAATTCGGATCAAAAAAGGCCATAAGTAAAAAATAACGTTTCGAACAAAGTACGGTTTTTACAAGTATTTTATTACCTTTATAAGATTTACCAATATACCTGCTACTTTTTAGCGCATAGTAAATTATATCCTTCGAAAACATTTCGATATTTTTGTAATATATTACCTTAATAACATTCTTATTTTTTCAAAAACCAAAAAATAACATAAAAAATACGTCCATAAAATATTATAATTATTATAAAACATTAACTTATTAATTAACGTAAAAAAAAGCTAATTCTATATATAAAAAGTTAAATATCTTAATTATATTATTACTTTTGGACATATCAAAATAAACCTTAAAAAAATCGCTATAATACTTAATTAAACATAACTTACCACCGTTAAGAAAATATAAATCTTTTTCGGATTCGTTAATTACTATCGAAAATTTATCAAAAACTTTAGCCGGATAGCCATATCCTTTAACATATTTATACAAAAAGAAAAAAAGTTTTAATAAATACCAAAAAGGGAAAAAACTTTTTAATAACTTAAGAAAGTTATCATAAATTAACTAATATTAATTATATACGATCCGAATAGCTTAATAAAGTTAAAAACCGATAGGTTAAATTATGCTTTAAACGTAATAATTGCATAACGAAATAATTAAAACGTATTATACTTTATTACTTTTTTTTTGTATAAGTTACAAAAACCCGAATTACAATATACCATCCCCGATAAAAAATTTTTAGCTATTATTAAAACATTCTGCGAATTTAAATATTTCCTTAAAAATAACTAATACCAGATTAAAATTTATACGGATCATAAAAATCTTACCCGGTTTATTACAACTAAGGAACTTATAACCCGATAATTTTATTACGTCGAAAAACTAACGAAATACGATTTTGTTATTATTTATCGCAAAAACTTAAAAAATAATAAGGTTAATATACTTAGCCGACGACCAAACTTTAAAAAAAAAACAATTAAAATCAATTATGCAATTTTTAATATTACTAACGAAAAATACTTCCGCTTAAAACAAATTAATACAATCATAACTATACCGCCTAAAATGCATAAAATAATACGAAATTTCAACATATATATATAAAATATAAACGACTTATTATTCGCATAAATACCTAAAAAGTATAAAAAATACCTTATACGAAAAATATACGAACATACATTATATAAATATCCCGGCGTTAGGAAAAGATTAAAAAAAACTACGACGGTTTTACCGTTTTCCAAAAATAAAGAAAATAGTACAAAAAGTAATACGACAATACGGTATATGCGCCAAAATAAAGGCAAAACGACATAAGCCTTATAGAAAACTACAACCATTTTTAATCGTAAAATAACCATAAAACTTTATTATAATAAATTTTATTACCAAGTTTCCTTTATTAAAAAACCTTGTTACGGGCGTATATTACAATAACATTTTCGTAATCGTTAATTAATTTATAAAATTTTCTTATTTTTTTCCCTATAACGAAAATACGAACGCTAAATAAATAACGTACGTCTTTTTTAAAAATATCTTCGGCGTATATAAGTTACCACATAAAATTATTTCGGATAAAAGCATAACGTTTACTTTTAAATTCTGGCAAAACCTAATAACACAAATCGGCCTAAACCATAAATTATCTAGCGCGTTTCGACCATAAATAAATAATTAAATAAAATAACAAAATTAAATATTCGAAATGTACTTACGATATTATATTAATTATAAATAAAATAACTGGATTAAAAAGTTACCAATAACTTAAATAACTTATAATACCAACTACCATAAAAGTATCAAAATAATACCGTTTATAACCAATTTTAGTTTTATTCTAAAAATTTTCAGAAAATTATAAAAAAAAAAACATTTAGCATTAAGGTAATCCTAATATTAAAATAACTTAAATAATTACATTAAAAAATAAAAACCGAATTCGAATTTATCCGTAATTAAATAAAAAAATACTATAACTAAAAACGGTTAAAAAAATTAACCTTTTCGAAAGAAAAAATAGTTTATTTAATTACCAAAAACATCCAAACGAAATAACCAACTAAAAAACTTAACTTCAAAGATATTAGCTTATATAAAATCATCAAAAAAATCGTAAAAAATAATTACCAATTAAATTTACCACCTAAAGTTAAACTTTATCTAATTTTTTATATATCCTTATTCGAATTAGCAGCAAATACTATTAAAGTATATACTAAATAACATAATATAAAAATAAAGAACAAATAAAAATACGAAGCAAAAAAAATCCTAAAAATGCGAAAAATTAATAAATTTACTTAATATCTAATCAAGTAAAAAGAATACCCAAATTCGGAAACCTTTTAAAAACCTATTAAAAACCTTATCGGCGCGTAACGCCTACTGAAAAACTTTTACCAGCAACGACAAAACCGCCAAAAATAAAACTCCAGTTAACGTTTTCGGCGGATAAATTAACGTTTTCGATATCCAACCAATTTACCGGGCCAATAAGCGGTACCAATGCAACCATAAAAACCTCCGCGTTAATCTGTTTTCGACGCTTTTACTTTTTTAACTCCTCCAAAAATTACAACTTTCGTTATATTATCTTAACCCCCTTAAAACAAAAAAACGCTTTTTGTTTCCGAAAACGAATTAAATGCGCAATAATTTCGTTTATTTTACATTAATAACGCTGTTGCAGTTTTAAAAACCGTTCCTTTGCTAATATTTTTTCTCGTTTTAACCGTTGGTTTTCGGTACGAATATTTTTTAATAAAGAAAAAAAAATACCATTTCCATTATAAAAAGTACCCCGTTTAACATAAACCTTACATTTCGACACGTTCTCTATTATCTCGCATTTCCAACCCTTAGAAAAACAAAAGGAATACGGCATAATTTCAAAACTAAACTCGTCAAAAATAAAAAAAGGTTCTGGCGACAAACGGTTAACGATAGGACCTGACGACAAATTTTAATTACGCGACCCGATATAATAAAAAAAGGATATTTACCGGAAGAAAAATCTTAAGGACAAAATTTACGGAAAAAGGAAATCGTATTATAACTTTATAAAAAGGAGGTTTCGGAAACAGTTTTTCTAAACCGAAATAAAACTTAAACTACGTAATATATACTTAATAAAAATCTGTTAAATATTATTAACGTTAATTAAATATAATTAAATATTAATTAATTAAAATTAATTAAATAAAAATAAATTAACAAAAACAAATTAAAATATATACGTTCGTTATTTCATAATTAAATAACGATAATTTATAATATAATTTTATTACTTAAAATACTTTTAATATTACGAAACGTAATTAAGTTATTTTATAATTTAATTTCTTATAATATTTTATTAATATAAAGCTGTTAATTTAAATATAATAATTAATTAATTAATTTAACGGTTATATATATTATTAATAAATTAAAATAATTTAATAATAATTTTATATTTTATTTAATTATTTAAAATATTTTAAATTAAAATTTATTATATATTTTATATAATAATAAATAATATAAATTATATTAAACTTAATTTTTAAAATTAAATATAATAAAAATTTTACTTATTTTTAATAAAATTTTATATTTAATTTCGAAATTTTTTTAATATATTTTTTTAATTTAATATTTAAAATTTTTGTATTAATAAAATTTAATATTTTTATTATTTTTTAAAAAATTAATTTATATATTATTTTTTAAGTAAATAATAATTAAATTTATTTATTTTAATTTTATATATTTTTATAATTTTTTAATTAATTTTTTATTATATTTATATTAAAATTTATTATTAATAAATTATTATATAAGTAATTATTATAATTTTAATAATTTTATTTATAAAAATGTTTTTATTATATAAAAAAATTATAAATTTTAATTTTAAAAAATATTTAATTAAATATTTATTTTAAATTATAAAAAATTTTATTTAATTTAATTATTTTTTTATTATTATAAAAATTTTTAAATAATATAATATATATTTTTATATTAATATTAAAATAAAAAAAATTATTTTTAACGTTATATTAAATTATTTTCCATTTTTTATTAATAATTATTATTAATAATATATATTATGTTTCGGATTTAATTATTATTAAAAAAATTTCGATATAATTAATATTTAAAATTTTATTAATTATAAATTTTAATTTAAATATTTAATAACCGTTTATAACTTATTTATTTTAAAATAATTATTATAATATACGTATTTTAAATTCTTAAATTTTTAATTTTTTTAAAAAATTAATAATTATTTATTTTTATTAAATTTTTTTATAATTTTTTTAAAATTATAAAAAGTTTTTAAAATAATAATTATTATTATATATTTTATAAAATTTTTATTTTTAAAAATATTTATAAAATTATTTAATAATATATTTTTAATAATATATAAAAAAATTTTAATT
>QJNV01000625.1:0-18024 GCA_004155935.1 Monosporascus sp. GIB2
AGTGTTATGAGGTGATTAAAATGGTGGCGGGTCGGTGGCAGGTGTAAAAAAAGTAATGTATGGCTCTCATATAAAAAACTAATGTGCGAATAGCACAACTCTTTTGAAAGGCAAACCGAAAAATGAAAGATCGAGCTCGAAAGGCCAATCGGAAAGGGGGCCGGGGGCGGGAGGGGTTGCATTGTCACACAGGACGGATACGGGTAGAACTCGATCGAAGCCATAAAACCATCAAGTTGATGTATCTTACATGCGAGATACTTGGATATGAAAACCTATAAATTGGCTAGCAATCCCTAAGGAAGCGAGCAAATGAGACATGTTAGGGGGTGGGGCCCCGTCAGCGCCAAACGACGCAAGCTTAGGGCTGATCATGCCTATTGCAATCATTAATGATACCCCTAGAGGGACAACTGTACGGTTGGCCCAGGAGTGATACAATTGGGGTGCAAAAAAAACGCAAATCTGCGATTTTCCTGCAAAACTCTATTATTTGGAAAAGTTATAACTAATTGAAAAAAAAGGTAAAAAACACGTAACTTAAAATGAATTAAGCTTCAGATAATAAATTTTAATATATTTAAATATCTTAATATATCTAAGTAGTTATAAGGTCGTTGTGATTAATTAAACAATATGGACATTTTAGGTACAACGTTTTACATATAAAATATATGGTTAAACTTGTACCTTTAAGGATAGTAATATTTAATTACATATTTAAATATGTAAAAAAAATCTAAAAAAAATCTCTTCTTAGTATATTAAACACTACGTAAAATGCTATATTTAGCAACTAAAACCAGGCTAATTATCCGCTTTAGTAATTAATTATATAATTTTGAAAATGGTGTGTTTTGCTGTAAAACTGGCGCTTTTGCGTTTTTTTTGCACCCTGATTGTACGAAGGCTGCATAAACCCAGAAGTTAACATAGGTATCAATAATAGATTCAACCGTGGGAACAGAACCCCCGGGTGTGATTCCTGTCTGGTTCGAGTCGCACCGTCCTGCTATTCTGGAGTAGACCACTTCTAGTCCCATGCTGAAGATATCTGACCTGTGGAAGCCTGATGACTCCGAGAACAGAGAGATCTACCGTTTCATCTCTCCGCGGTCGCAGAACTGTAGTTACCTGCTAATGTTCCCAGATAAAAAGGTAAGGCTGTGAACCGTCAACAAATTCTAGTAGCCGCCGGATCTTAGGTTGTCAGATTGTGTTCCTGGCAGCACCAGTGGCTCCAACAGCGCCACATTGACTTCACTCGACATTGTGCTTAATCTATACGAGGCAGGCATCCCTAGCCACTTCATCCGCCGCAATCATCACCAGAGTTTTCTCTGCGACTGACATTAGATATGTTGCTTGACCTTCCCCCTATCTGCGCCTAGCTAGGGAATAAGACAGCACAACGAACGATGAGACGAGCAGATATCGAATTCGACCCAAACCTGGAAGATGAGAACCAGGGCCAGGACACGCTCATCCCTGCTGTGGTGCTGACAATCCTGATAATTCTGTCGACGGCCACGCGTATCTCCACCAAACTATATATTAGAAGAAAGTTATGGCTGGACGATTGCTTGATTCTGATCGCTCTGGTTTGAGATTTCAGATCCAGACCGCTTGCCATACTGGCTAATACCTTCCCAGGCATTCAATTTGGCTGGCAATATCCTCGAAATCCGATTAGTGCACGTAGGCTTCGGCCGACACATCCAATTCCTTACGAGTGAGCAGGGGATGTCTGCCAAGAAGCTGGAGCAATTCATCATCCTCTTCGCCTGTGTGGCCCTCTGGGCAGTCAAAATTTCGATCAGTTTCTTCCTCTTTTCGATCGTGCATGACGTCCACCAGCGTTCCAGGTGGGTAATGTACGGATTGATCGGTCTCACTACATTAGCGAGTATTAGCCAAGGCATCGTCTGGGGCGTCCAGGCACAGCCGCTGGAAAAGCTCTGGAAGCCAGAAATACCAGGAAAACTCGCAAACCCGCAGACTTTAGTCGTTGCTCACATTACGTCTTCTGGTGAGTTCTCGCTCGGGCACCTAAGAGGGGCTCTTTTTAACTGGAGGTGATTTCTAGTCTTTAGCAGCATCACTGATTTGTTCTACGCCTTGTCACCAATCTATTTTTTTGGAGGGTTGCAGATGAGTCTCCGGAAAAAGGCCAAGCTCTTGTCCTTGACTGGGTCAGGTTTATTGTAAGTGAATCCCTTCTTCATACTTGCAAATGTGTCCTCCATTTGGTCAACAAACTAATAGGAGTACCACGAGTAATAGGGTTTTCGGAACCTCTATTGGCCGCCTGATCCTCGCCAAAGATTACCTCAACCCAGACTTCACTTGGGCTTTGCGCAGAGCCTTCATCTTCTCGATCGTCGAGCGCAACCTGGCACAAATTATTGCCGACCTCCCTGTGCTGGCTCCCCTAATCAGCATTACGCACAAAGTCAAAGGGATAACAAGCCGCCTCGGCCGCGGCTCTAGCAAAGCCAACAGCTCCCACGAAAACCGTGGCGCCTCTGGGAATATGAAATCCGCACTTGTGACCATCGGCCAGAGATCAACTAACGGAAACAAACGTAGCGCGTTCAGCGCCTACGGAGACGACCGCCAGTTCGACGGCATTGCCACGACCTGCTCTGAGGATGAGATCCCCTTGAGGGACACCAGTGACGCCTCGAAGCAAAACAGCGTGACTCAAGTTCACGCCAACACGGATGGATAGTAATTTAACATAACCGGTGCACGGGACCAGGACGAAGGAAGTAAGTTGGGGATTATTATTATTATTTTAGTGTTTAACGCCGGCGAAACAACTATCTCTGCAGTTTCCTCCGGAGCCTCCCTTGGGGCATAAGGGCGTGCTAGGCTAGGCTTTACTCTATAACTATAGATTCCCATCTAGCACCCCTAGTCCGAAGACGTGTCGCTGAAGGCGTTCTGCGCCGCCATCTCCCTCGCCCAGGTGAGGGCAGCCTTCGGCTTAGGTTTACCCGGAACCATGGTCCTCCGCTTGTCTTGATCTGTTATGCCCATGGATGATAACACGGTAAGGGATCGCTTCCCGCGCTCCTGCGCTTATTAGATGCGATAATAGATAGTGTGAAATTACCCTAACCAGAAGAGCTCCCCCTCCCTTCCATACACCCAATATAATTAAATAAAGCTCCTAACGCCTTTGCTCTATGACCCTCGTCTTTTATCGTGCGCCCTACCGGGTGCAAATGTCGCTGAAGAAGGCTGTCACTTCGAGGAAGCTCCTAAAGTCTAAAGGGTTGCGTATCAACTCCTTAAGGTAGGCTTCCCACTCTTCCCTTGACCTGGGCCGGCGGTCCGGCTCGTTGCGCCACTGTTCGTAAGAGGCTTGTGCCTTCCAGCATCGTACCATATGTTTAAGGTCTTTGCTCCTTCCACGGAAGCATTCCAGCTTCGCGTCCAGATGTTTGATTTTGCGGTAGTACCAGGGAAAATTACCATGTCCTATCCTGACGGCCAGAAAGTAGTATAGGGCTGGCTCAGACAGTACTTCGAGCTCCTTGGGGCAGTGTAACTGGCACTTTGTCTTCCAACTTTTGCACCTGCCTGATAGTTTCACCTCTGCTTCGATCCATCACCTGTCTCGTGTTTCTTTCGCATTCTTCTGGCGGTGGGCTTGATGCCGGAGGTTGTAGGCGTGCAATCCGCGTCCGCAGTTACCTTCTTAGATCTGTCAGATATAGAGGACGTCAGTTGCGTTATTATATTTAGCTAAGAGCGCAACTTCTTTGTACGCGTATAGCTTTGGTGTAATCTAATAACTGAATATATATCTACCGGTTTAGCGTAACCTTCCTTAGTTAATATATACTAGAATATTTAGCTAGCTAACAATACTGTGAGACCCTGCATCACGTACTGAAGCATATAACTGAAGAAGTGTATATATCAAAGGTTGCATGACCTTTAGAAGGTCTTTTATAGAAAGTGAGAGTAGTGAACCCTCCTTAAATATACGTAGATATAGCTGTAGCTGAGAGAAAAAGAAATCCGGGTGTATAAAGTCCGTAGCTAAACAAAGTTAAGACTTAGTTATTTAATCGACTTCAGCTGGGTTTAACATATATAGTAAGTATGTAAAAGTCTTGGTTTAGTCTTCATACCTTATATTTTCCACCACCATCTTTATAACTTTATTTTTACGATTTTTTTCTAATTTTTAACAAAATTGCTAACGATATTAATAAGTTATATATAAATATATGGTATATATAATAAATTATTTTAATGTTTCGTATACTGACTTTAAGTTATAATTATATTTCAATCCTATTTAATATATTTTCTGCGAACTTTCTTATATAGTAATAGTAGTAGCAGTAAGTAAATTTAAAGCTTCTTAAATATTGTATGACGGCTAGGCTAGTTAACTGACTATTAAATCTAAACGTACGGGTTTATATTAGTAGGAGTACTATGGAAATATAAGCAATAAAGGAATAAATAACTTAATCACGTCTCGTAATACTAAGAGTGTTTTAAGTAACGAAATTATATTGTAAGCTGTTGTTATTTAATTACGAAATTTAACAGACGTATATATTTTGGTTTTAGTTTAATAAATTTAATTAGCTTAAATCTTTAAACCCTTTAATTTTTTCAAGTTATTTCTCTTATTGAATTAACTTAAGGTACTAAGCTGTTTAAACCCTTTAAGCCAGTTACGTAACGTTTTGACC
The DNA here is from genome assembly GCA_004155935.1 of Monosporascus sp. GIB2. NCBI lineage: Eukaryota > Fungi > Ascomycota > Sordariomycetes > Xylariales > Monosporascus > Monosporascus sp. GIB2. The sequence goes on from QJNV01000625.1 coordinate 4,722, forward strand.
TAAACCGGAGCTTATTTTCTTAACGTTCTAACCGTTTAGGAAAACCAAATTTATTAGGTTATAATACGATTTCCCTTTTTTTAAAATCTTTATCCCTAAAGATCGAATTATTTGTTTGTTATTTTTAGTAAGTAACTTTTTTTATACTTATTATGTTTGGCCGTATTAAAAAGTTCGTTTCTAGAAACGTATTAACGTTTTAACTTTTTTAAAACAGATTAAATGTTTTAATTTTACTATACCTTTTTGCTTTCGTTATAAAAAAAAAGATTTTGCAAAGTAATTTAAAGGTTTTTATAATGTGCCTACTATATCTAGTACGGGGGTTTTTATAACGGTTTTAACTTTTCCGAAGTTAAATACTAAAAATTACTAAATGAAAAGAACCGTTTAAAATGGGAAAAAAAGTAAGTCCGGGAAATTTTACGGGCTGTTATAAATAAACTAAACCGTTTATAAAAATAAAAATAACTTCTTTGTCTTTAAGGTATTAAAATATTTCGCCGGGATATTTAAAGTATAAAAACGATAGAAAAATTGTAACGTTTAAAAATTAAACAAAAATAATTAGAAATTATATTACCTACGGTTATATAAGTTATAGATCTAACCGATTAGAGTAATATTGATATTATTAATTAGTCGATTATTAACTAAAGCGCGTTTGTTATTACTGGTAAAGTTTTTTAATCATCGCTAGCTATTTATAAGGTTTTTTACAAGTTTTAAATATTTTCGGATTTAGGGTAATTTTTTCACTTTATTAAATATTAGATAAGTCCGTCAATCTTTTTGACGTTAAGAATTTTTTCCGCCTTATACATTCGTTCTTTTTCTACTTTTACGTCATTTTATTTAATATATACTTTAATGGTGTTCGCTGTTAACTTAAGTTAAAATATATAAAAAGTTAGGGGGAGTTTAACTTTAAGTGGTAGTTTTAATTAATAGTTATTTTTTAAGAATTTTTTAGTAATTTTATAAAAACTAATATAATTAAAGTTACATTTTTAATTTGGGCGTTTTATTTAAATGTTTTTAATAATTAAGTAAACTATCTCCCTTTTCGAAAAGGTTAATCCTTTTATCCGTTTTTAGTTATAATATTTATTTATTTGATTAGGTACGAACTTAAGTTTTATTTTTATTTCCTAGTATAATTGCTTAAGTTATTCTAATATAAGGATAATTTTAATGTTAAATAGACCTTTTTCTTATATTTTCTTATAAACTTTTAAAATAAATCTAAAGTTAATTATCGATAGGGTTATCTTAATACTTTTATCATAATTAATATTATAAATTACCTAAGTTACTAGTAATTTATTTGACCTGATTATTTTATTTATAATTAATATAATATCATAGGTACGTTTTTAGTATTTAATTTTATTATTTTATTTACCCGTCCGTTCGAGATCGGAATACGTTAAATAATTTATACTTTAGGCCGATTTATATTATTAAGTTATGCTAAAACTTAAAAGTGAACGTCGTTTTTTTATCCGAAATAATTTTATATAACAATCTATACATCTTAAAAGTATTTTTAAAACAATATTCGTTATCTGTTTAACGTTGGTATTTTTATTATAAGGTAAGAAATAAGAAAGTTTTATAAACCGGTTAACGATTATAAAAATACTATCGTAATATATACCCGTAGTTAGGTTTTTTAATAAAAAAGATTTAGTAATAAAATTTATTATAATAGAATTTTACGGTCGTTTTATAACTAATAACGGTTATAGTTTTCTGTATGCCTTATATTATTGTATTTTTTATTTTAAGAAAATAATATATACGCTAATAGCCTTTTAAGGTTTTATAAATTTCTAAGTATTTATATAGTTAATGTTTATATATATTTTATATTAAATCCTTTTAACATTTCTTTGGGATTTATAATTTATTTATTTATTGTTATTAACCGTTATTATATGTTTTAAATTTTTGGTATATATTTAAAGTTATTGTTTATATTATCGCGATTTGGCGTAGGCATAATTATCTTTTTATAATAGTGTCGAAAATTATATAATTAATTTTGACGGTTTTTTTTCTTAAGGTTTAATCGTTTATTAAGCGTGTCGGTTTTGCTATTTTTTAAGTTTTTATGATATATAATAATAAAATCGTGCTCTGTTAATTTTTCCGTATAATGAAATTATCGTATTATAAGTTTTCTGGTTGTAATAAATCGGATAAGATTTTTATAATTCGTATAAACCTTAATTTAATATTAGTTGCTTTTAAATTAAATGTTTAAATTCGTAAAATATTTTAATGATAGCTATAAACTTTTAATTGGGAATAACGTAACGTAATTTAAATCCTTATAATTTATAAGAAAAGAAAATAACACGGTGTAGTATTTTTTCATTATTTCATTATCCGATTATTATGCCTAAAATATAATTTAACGCGTCGGGTTTTTAATTCGACTAGGGGATTGAGTTCGCATATAATTAATATTAACTGGTTGATAATAACCTTTTTACTTTATTAAAAGGTTATTTTTATTATTAGCGTTTATTAAAATTTTTAATAATAATTAGCGAATCTAAAAAAGGTTTATATTTTTTTAATTGTAATAAGCATATCCTATTTTTATATTACTACGATTTTTTAAAAATTTATTTTAATATATCTAGAAGTGATAATATGGCTTATGTATTTAATTTTTTATATATAGTATTAGCTTTTTTTTTTTTTGCGTTAACTAATAGGTTAACGTTTTAAAGTAACTGTGGTTCCTTATGAACGTACTTTTTATATTATTTTTTTATTTTCGAGAAAATGAGAATATCGTCGAAGTAATATATTATACAAATATCGAAATATTTTTAAAAACTTAATTATACGTTAAAAAGTTATTAGCGCGTTGTTAAATTTTATAAAGGTAATAAATTATTTATATAAACCGTATTTAATTCGAATTAAGTTATATTTATCCTCAAGGTTGAAGGTAATAAATTATTAGATTTTATAATAACGATTTTTTATTTCGCTAATTAAACGTAATAATATTAAATTTCTAATAGTAATGTTATTAAATTGTCGGTAATCTATAACTAATCGTAATTTTCTGTTTTTTAAGGTACGAACAATATAAAATATCTAGCTAGTAACTTTAAAAGTTAAATTAAATTTTTTATTGATTTTCTAGATACTTCTTAAATACGTATTGTTTATTTTGTTAAGGTTATAAATGGGATAAAACTTAGTTGATAGTTTTTTTTTAGAATAATTTTATAGTTTTAGTTATTGTAATTTGGTAATTTCGTTTCGAATTTTTTAGAATAATTACTTATATTTATAGTATTATAATAATATATTAAAAAAGCTTTTTATCTTTTAGCTTATTATTATAAATTATTATTTAATTGCTGTAATTTTGCTTTAATGGTAGTAATAATGCGTTGCATTTTTCTGTAATATCTATTTTTTTTTTGTATTATGTTTTTATAGGTGGTAATGTTTTTATCGTATTTTTATGTCGATATTTGTTAATATTTTCGATCGATTATTAAAACTTTTATCGTTTTTTTCTATATTTATTATTAAGTTATAAAAGAAATTTTACTTAGTTAATTTCTTAATCTATAAAGGGGTTATGCTAATATAATTATGTTTTTTCTTAAAATTATATCATAAATTTTTAATGGTACAATATCGATATTAATTGTTATATTATTTTCTTGGAATAAAATTATTAGGGTAATTAAATCTCGCGTAAAATTTTTCTATTATCGTAAAAAAATAGTTAACTTTCGGCGGTATTTGTAATATGAAATTTTTTTTATATTTTTATAATAATCTAAATCGACTAGCTATTTTAAGTATAATATAGTTATTTTTTAAAATTATATTATTTATTATAGCGGTGTATTAGTATATCTTAATTCGTATTTTTAACATAATAGAGTTATTGTTATCTCTTATTATTATTAAAGCTCTTTTATTTTATTTTTTTAAGTTTTGCTAATTTGCGGCTTTTCTATAAATAGTTTTAATTTTTTAAACCTTATTTAAGTTATTGTATTTACTTATATAACTAATCGATCTTATTTCGTTTCGTTTTTTAATTTATTAATTCGTTATCCGAGTTATTAGTTAATTGTTTGTAATTGTTATATATGTCGATATTGTTATTACATTGAGGATTTTAAAATTTAAAAATAATTTTTTACTGACATATTTCAATGTAATATTTTTTTAAATTCAGGTATTATTATATATCGTTTTTAATTACTTGTTATTCTTTTAGATTTGTAATATATACTAACCGAGATTATACTTTTGTAATAATTTATTAATAGTATTTAGTAATTGTTTTCTAGATAAATTTATTTTCTATTTAATAGTTATATTATTCGAAATGACAAAAAGAGCTTTTTTATAAGTATTACCTTTTTTCGGACCAGCTTTATACGGTTATTTTTTAGTTAATATCTTTCTAAAAATTAATAATACGTAAATACCGGTATTATTACTTATAGTTTTTATTTTTTTTAATAAGGAAATCGAACCTTTTTTTTAGTTGTACGTATAATACGTTGATAAGTAGATCGGTCTTTTTAATAGTTTGAGTATTATTATTGTCCATAATAAAAAATTCATATTCGTTTATAGCGTTTCAGAATTCCGAGATAAATAGTTTTCGTTTACTTTTAATATTTTTGTAACTATTTTTTAATTATTTAAATAGTTTATTGTTAAATTTCTTTCTTAATTTCTGTAAAAGTAATTTCGTAGATTCTTTTAAGGTTGTTCGCGGTATTATTATATTCCAGCCCGAGATAATTTTTTAGTTTTTCGTTAAGCGTGTTATAGTTCGTTGTACGAAGGCTTAGAAGAGTTTTATTTTCGTTAAATTATGGCGAAAGTCTTCCTTTTTTAGTTATTTTAAGATTATCTCGTAGGTATTAAGATTTATAATTTATTTTGTCAAAGTTTTTTAGGTAACCTATATTAACGTATTTTATGACTTATTTTGTAGTAGTTTTAGCATTTAATTTGTTATTTTTTTGTTATTAGATAATTTCGATTTTTATAAGTTCGAGTTCCGTTCCGTATGAGATATTACCCTTTTTAAAAGTATTAATATTGACCGAATACTTGGATTTGTTATTATTTCGGGTACTTGTTTTTAGGGTAAATCTCTTTTATTATTCTTATTGTCGTTTAAATTATCGGTTGTCAATTTTAACGGTTTCTTTAATACATTCGTTAAAGGTAGTATTTATTTTACTTAAATTATTTCATCTTTAATATTATCCTTAAGTTTTTTATAAAATATATCGATTAAAGCATTTTCTTATTTCCTCATCCGGTTTTAGTAATTAAGGGTTTAAAGTTGACAGCGTACTTAAACATTCATCTTTTTTGCTTAAAATCGAAAATCTTTTATGTTAAAAACTTTTTTTCGTCCGAGTTGCCGAAAATAAAGCGAAATTTGATTTTAAAATTGGTATATAAGGAAAAAATATCGTTAATAGAATGTTTTCGTTTATTTTTTACGATTTTTAAGTTATTTTATATAATAAGTTTAAATTAATTAATTATTTTTTTTGTAAAGTGTACTTTTTTAGCGAGGATTAATTCGAGTATATTATTAAAATTTAAAAAATGTAAAAAATACTTATTTTAAAAAAATTATAGGTTTTTTTTAATATCGTAAAGTTCTGGTATTTTAGGTTTTATTTTAGTAATAATCGTAAATCCCGTTAGAATAACGTTAATTTAATTACTAAATCGTCGATTTTTTTTTTTTTTCCCAGTTTACGGATGTAAGCTTAAAACTGCTGGGTAATGTTTTTTTAAGTGCTAATTAATACCCTAATAATGTTAAATATTATTTAAAATTTAATAGTATTACTAAATAAAAACTTATAATATATAACAGTTAAATTAATTAACTAATTATTAACTTTAAACGTACAAGTTTATATTAATAGGAATATTATAAGAATTTAAATACTAAAAAATAAGTAATTTAATTACGTTTCGTAATATTAAAAGCGTTTTAAGTAACGAAATTATATTACAAGTTATTATTATTTAATTATGAAATCTAACGGACGTATATATTTTGGTTTTGGCTTAATAAATTTAACTAGCTTAAATCCTTAAACTCCTTAAACCCCTTAAGCTCTTTAAGCCAGTCACGTAACGTCTTGGCCCAGGCTTGAGCTTACTTTCTTGACGTTCCGACCGTCTAGGAAAGCTAAGCCTGTTAGGTCATAACATGTTGCCGAATGATTTAAGTTTAAAATACCTTTTTTTAGATACGTTTTCTATAAGGTTTAAAAAAAGCGTATGCAGTTAAGTAATACGGTTTTAAAAAGTTTTAAAGGAGCGTAAAGTAGTTTTGAAGAGATATATACGTTTGTTAAATCTTATAATTAAATAGTAACAGTTTGTAATATAATTTTATTACTTAAGACGTCTTTAGTATTACAAGACGTAATTAAATTATTATTATTTTATTACTTAAACGATACGATATTCTTGTTAACATAAACCCGTACGTTTAAGTTTAATAATTAGTTAACTAGCCTAGCCGTTATTATAGAGTTATTATTCCGATAAATGTAGTGTTACTTTTAATACTTTAAATTCAACTAGATAGGTATAGCGTTATTCCGAGAAAAAATACGACCGCCGAATAGTTAATATAACCGATTATAGACGTTCCGATGTTACGTTAATAATATATAATTTTATTTACAAAAGTAGGAGGTTCGAGTTAATTATTATAAAACGAAATGCCGATTTCGTATATAAAAGATATATTTCCGATAATTAAATTTAAGCTTTTGAGAAAACCCTTTTTCCGATGTATTAGCTTAGGCAGATTTATTAATAAGATAACGCGAAAATATGTAAATTTAAGAAAATAATAGTATGGTTCGAAACTTATAAGATACAGTTAATTAAATAATTTACTTTTAACTCGTATATAAACCTTATTAAGTATATATGGAAGGATATAAAAATAATCCTTCATAAAATATTTTAATATTTACGAATTTAAAAATAACTTAAAGGATCGGGTTATATTAGCGGAATGGATCAAGAAAGCGTGGTAGGTAATTCCTTAACCCCTTATAGATTACCTAATCAATAAAATGCCGAAAAGGATTAAAGCGTTACGTAAGGCGAAGAGGTGGTATATTAAGTACTAAATGCCAGATTTAAAGCTTTATAAATTATTTTGCCAATTGTAAATAGTTTTAATATTCGAATTGTTATAAATTATCAAAGTTAGTGATCTATATAGGTGGATGGGGGCGTTATGGGGCGTGCACAAATTTCAATGCGCAGTAATTTTATAACTGTGTAGACCCTGGAAATGATAGTTAGTGGTTCAATTTCCTGTGGCTGCCGAGGCGGTGGGGGTGTGTTGGGTATCCTGACTATATGATTCGATATGGGTTGGTAAACTCTGTCGGATATCGCTGAGTTGCCCCAGAAGGGCCGCATTTAAGATTGCCGGTGGCGCTTTTCGGCTTTCTCCTCCCACGAGCTCGTCTGTGGACGAACAGGTCAGCCAATTTGTGATGATTTGGCACTTGATTTGTGTAACCAAGAGAACGTCTAAATGTGTCTTGCTCCCTTCATTGAGCAAGCGGAGACAACTATCCATATATGGCGTCCAACGAAGTGGCTCTGTTTTCCTATATGTGGTCCACGTCCTATACTTTCGGGTTAGTAGGAATATTCAAGGGTCTTTGGGCCTCGCGCGTGCTTGGGAGAACAGTACTCACGAAGATGAAAGATGGAACACGGCCAGGAGCGTTCGGCGCTCCTCCATAGTCCGCGAATACCGCCTCGCGGGCTGTTGGGTTAAAAGTCGACTAGGTCGTAGTGCGCTAGTAGGGACATCATTATAGATGCCCAGTTCGAAAACAAGCGACACAGCCAGCTGAGCAAGCATAGTCATAAAAGGCTTGTCCTTTTTGAAGTAGTGAGGCCCATAGTTGAGGTAAGTGGATTGAACTATTGCATATCAATCGTGGAGGTTGGGCATGAGACAGACCAGGAAGCAAAGCAAACGACGCCGAGGAGCAGATCTAGATCAGCGAGATTTTGCGAGACTATCCGGCGTGATATTATATGCCAAATGGTTTCCCCCGTGGTGAATTGTTGTGAGACTGATTTAGTGGTTAGAGACATGATGGCGAGCCAAACACAAGGCTTCTGGAGTCGCAGCTCTGCTGCGCTCAGGGTAGTGGGTATGTGGATAAACGGGAACATCGGAACGAAGACGCGACGAAAAAGGCCCAGCTGCTCTTCTCCCAGTCTGTCCGGCACGCCGTGGACGGACACATCGTCGAGGACCGGTGAAAGTGGTATATGGGGACTGGCTGGGCGCAGAAGATGGACGACGCTAGTCGCTGTGTCTACCACGACGTCCGGGTCGCGGGCAAGCGTTGACAACATGGTGTCGGCACTGCCTTCGAGCGCCCTTCTTGGCGACGCTTGTGGTGCTTGCTGCTGTTCTGGAGCCTGGGGCTGCCTCTCGCCAGGCTGGGCACGCAGAAGAGTCCCCAGGTCATCCAGCTTCTCCTCCAACCGCGTAGCAGACGGAGGCTGCGTGAGCGGTGGCGGTGTGCGAGCCTTACGCTTACGGACAGCTAGGGCCGGCTGGCAGGTTTTCCCAAGGCGATGGCATCGCTCACACTCAGATCCGTCAGACCGGTAGAATCACTTGCACTTGGCACGAGAGCAGCCCACGCATGCCCTTCCATAAGGGTCAGGATTGCACGAAGCAGGCGCCCCTGCTGTTGAATCGGGCGCCATTCTCTCCGCTCAGGCCAACAGGCGCAGTATGGTAACAGGGCCCCACAAGGTATCCGGTTGGCGCCTAGCAGCCAGATCGGATTTCGGCAAAAGCGGAGCAAGAAATCGCCCGGCGAGGGTTGCTAAACCCACTAAGAGCGAGGAAGGTGGAGTCGAAGTTCTTCGGGCCGGAGGGTCTTCCTAGTGCACGGACCGCCGGACTTCTCTAAATCCGCGGGATTATAGCGTAAGCGACCACCAAGGAAGGCCTCTAATACATTCACGAAATTTCCCGCACATTTAGAGACCGAGCCTGCCGAAATCCGCGGGAAAGGAAAGAAAGTGCTCGCGAGAAGATGCCCGAAGAGAATCAAAGCGGCTAATGACTTCTAGAGGAATACTCTTTCACGCACGGGCTCAAGTCTTTCTTTTCGGTGTTCATCAAGAACGGTACCATATGCATTCGCTTCGAGCGCAGGAATTACAGCACATTTTCCGGTAACGCCCAAGATTTACAGCGGTATCTAGCAACAGGAAGTCGGCAACCTCCGGCAAGACCCTGACGATGCGCACCTACAGCCTCTCCTTGTTGTCCTCGTCCTTGTTCTCAGCGATGGTAACCGCAACTAGCTTTGATGCGAGGGTCAGTTAGTAATTTTAGTACTTATACAAGCTTAATTAAGCAATCAGAGACCTAGAACAAGATAATCTATACACGAATGAGGCAAGTTTGATTAATCGGCATCCTGAAAGCTACGGGGGGAATTCGACCACGGCCAAGTTCTTCCTGTGTTTCAAATACACCGAATTCCCAAGTAGGAGGAGCAAGCCGTGTCGGAGGCCACTTAGTTTTCACATACGCCCGCATGCCGCGCTAGCACAGAATGTACTTACCAGCAGTGGCTGGCATGAAACTGGATGGAAATAGTTCATAGCCCGAGTGGCCGTGGCTGTGCACAACTTATTTAGGTGAGCTGCTTTGCCGGAACATGCGTGGCTATATTGCTCTTGCAGACATCGGGTATACCGGTAATTGATTTCGCAAAAATCCTTGCTTACGTCAGACTCCATCTGCTATCTCTACCTTCCCCAGTTGGCTTCAGGCGCCGGCAAATATACATATACCCGATAACCGGCAGCTGAGGTTACAGCGGGCGGGCCAAATGTCGTATTGGTGCTTGGTGGTTCATTCCAAGAGGACGGCCATATGAAGTGGTTTCAGTACAGCCCGCGCAGTTCGCTGTGGCGCGTCTCTCACCGATAAGCTCTTCAAGGCACTACACCGACCCGCTTGACACAGGGTCCGAGGAAAATATGTTCGCCATTGACAATCCCCGCTTGCTCGCTGGGCTCCTGCTTGTGGCGCTGGCGAGCCAGACCGAGGCCGAGGATGGTGGCCGGTGGAAGCCCAACAAGCCCATCATGCTCCGCCAGTCCGGGGGCTTCACGATAGGCGGCAAGATCATCCATCACCCGGCGAACCCCAACATGACGCTCTCGTGCGACCACGGCTATGTAGAGTACTTTACGCCGTGGAAGCCGCGTAAGACGAGCATTGTCATGTGGCACAGCTCCAGCACTCAGACCTTCCAGAACCGCTGGGATGGTGGCGAGGGCTTCAAGGACATGTTCCTGCGCCGCGAGTATCCGGTGTATCTCTGGGATGGACCGCGTGTCGGCCGGGCCAACTGGGCCTGCAACGTGAGCTACTATGTCCCGGACTACCGGGATCAAAGCAACTTCGTGGCGTGGAATTTCGGCCCGTCCTTCAAGGAGTGGTGGCCGGATGTGCAGTTCCCGACGTCGAGCGAATACGCGTGGCAGCAGGCCACGAGTTCCCGGTACCAGGAGTTTGATTCGGAAGCGAGCGTAAATCTCGAGACGGACGCTGCAGCCATCGCTGCCGACTCGGGAAAGCTCGGCAAGGACATCGTCTACCTCGGCAACTCGGCGAGTGGGCTGCGCGCCCAGATGACGGCAGTCAAGAGCAACACAACCAATATCAAGGGCATCGTCGCGTACGAGAGCTACGGGTACGTCTTCCCGGACGACGCGGGCATCGAACCTGGGTTGGGGCCTAACCCTTTTGGGCCGATCCTGGTCCCTGTTGAAGATTTCAAGAAACTGGCCAAGGTACCCGCGATCCAGTTCCTGTGGGGGGATCATAGGGACGACAGCTTCATATTCCTCAACCAGTCGAAGCAGGCGGCGGCGCTGATCAACAAGTACGGCGGTAACGCCGAGGTCATCATGCTAGGGGAGGACAAAGGCCTGAAGGGGACCACTCATATCGCCTTTGCGGATCTGCACAACGAAAAGGTCGCCGACCTCTTGGAAGACTTCTTGCGGATAAACGGGCTAACCGATTACCACTAGCATGGGCTCACTGAGGGAACTTACCCTGCCTTCGTGGTATTCCGGGAGAGTTCCTGTTGTGCTAGTACACCCACCACACTCGTTAGTTTTCGACGCACATTTCTCTACTTCTACACTCCCTGCAGCTCGATTGCTCCCTGTGGTGTGACGAGCCTTTAAAACACCGCTTTCTGCCGCAGGTTGTGAAAACAACAATCACGCAACACCCAGCAGCACACATGGAGAGCCTCAGAAATCGGCACCGAGAAATCTTCATCCGCGCTATCGCCAACGTCTTGTCAAGCCCAATAGCTGAGCAGACTTATGCCTAGATTATCGACGGGCTCCCCCTCTCTAACGTTGCCTTTGATGTCTACAACTCATGCGCCTGCATCTTGCATCCGCTCCTCGATGAGTATAAGAAGCTAAATTATTATATCTTCAAGTTATTAGCTTTGTCGTTAAGGCCTACTTTATATATTACGCCGTAAATGCCCCTTTATAGGATGACAACTATCGTCATTCAGTCAACATTCGTCGGAGGCATTTTTCTTCTGTTTCTTTTTACGTACCGCTCCGGAGAACGCATTATTACGCGGGCCTCAATCCTCCAGCTGTTCCCAGCCGTTCTCGTAGCAGGATATATAGTTAGTTTATGGTCCTCGGCGTCGGGGTCATTGCGGAAAACATAGAGCTCGAAGACGCCCTCAAACGCAAGGGAATGTATGGCGTCAACGAGGAGCACCTCCTGCGGTCCTTCGAAGCCGCCATTAAGTCGTGGCGCACCCTCGAGTCTGCCCCGGACCACGCGGTCGTCGGTCTCGATCCAGCCAAGCTGCAGAAGGCCGTCGGCGATGCCGGCGCCACCGACAGCTTCTGGATGGAAGACGCCCGTTTCAGCCACGTCGTGCGCGACATCAAGTCCTCAGCGGCCGACGAGGACGCGGGTGCCAACGGCCGGTCTATCCTGGCTACTATCAAGAGTGCCTGCTCTCTTGCGGAGGCCGTCACCGCCGTCAACGAGCACTTTGTCGACAAGTTGGCGCGCATGCTGATGTTTAATCCAGACGACATCGAACCTGAGATCGGATCAATTGCATCGTACGGTATTGACTCCATGATTGGCGCCGAGCTGCGCAATTGGATATTCAAGGAGTATCGCATGGACGTCCCCTTTCAGCAACTACTTGGACCATCCTTGATTATCGCCAAGTTTGCCGGCCAGGTGTGTGCCACCCATGGTATAAAGGCTTGAGAGAAGCCAATAAAATGACACCAATATACCGATACAATGTGCTCGGTTCAAGTCTCAGGGGCCCAGAGTCGAGCACCGGATTGCCGCAATTAAGCTAGGTGGGCTGGGACCTATTGGGTACATCTCCGTTAACCACCGAGAGCTACATAAGCGCATTTCGGCCGCCATATGTCAGAAGGGGTGGCGCCCCGCAGGGTAGTTGTGGTCTCACCATGTGGTTGTTATAGGGGTATTTGCAAATTCATAAGCCTGAGCCCTTTTGGATTCCGGCCTACCTACTAAGTAATACGGAAAATATCGAAATTTGTCGGCAATTGATGCTCTCAGGTGGCCGCCCGCTGGTGCGTTTTAGGCTGCAGCTGCAGCCTAGGACAACTTTTGTCCAAAAACAATCCTTTGTACACCTAATCATATATGTAAGGGCGATCGCCCATAGCCAGTTCAGTATTTCCTAGAATAAATTATGGGTTCTACGCCAGTTTCCCGCATTAATTACTATAACTGTGGATATGGTAGCATTTCCACTTTGCAAACCGTAATACCTTAAACAAATAATTAATTACAGGTTAAGTTAATACTCCTCCATGTTGATAAACCACATGAGTTACTCCGCGGATCCTCCTTCGTAAATGGAATAGAGGAGCTATTGCTGCACTCAAGGCTATGATAATGTTGATTGGATGTGGCAAGTCGTGATAAGAGTGCTTCCTAGAAAAGACGCATAAGACGGAACCCCCCCTCACGCTCCACCCCCCCAACGCGCCACCATTTCCCATACAAAATCGCCAAAATCGCACGTCTATAATTAATTAAGAAAAATAGGTACGAATAAACGAAAACCTGAACTATACCGATTTTTAAAGTTTAAAAATAATATATAATTATTGGAAAGAAATTTTAGGAGTA
>QJNV01000626.1:0-17853 GCA_004155935.1 Monosporascus sp. GIB2
GTAGATCAGGTAGGTCGCTGGGAACTCTGAAGCAAAAGCAGATGTTGCATCTGGGCACCCCGCCGGGAGTAGAGGAAATTCTCTAACCAACACTTCCCAACAAATAATGCTTCTTCCGGATCCCGGCTACCGATGCTGGTGGTTCGGGTTCGGAGGTTTCACCGGGCGGATGGCGCATGCCCGGGGAAGTCGTGGATCGAGACTAGCCGGGATCAACTACGTCAACCGCCACAACGGTCCAGGCCAGCCAGCGAACATGACCCCTCCGCTCACCCCCGCGGCGACGAGACCGTTTACGTACCCGTACCGCGCAGCCCCCCCCCACCCCCCAAAAAAAAACAGTGAGTCATTCCGGCGGTTCAGTCGTTCCCGCCGCCATCGGTGCGGTCCGTATCCTCCCGACGTCCTCGATGTTCTCGTTCTTGGGGCCCGCGGCCGGGACGGCATCGGGCGCGTCGAGTTTCGCCTTCTCGCCGACGGCCCGCTTGATGATCTTCGCCTTGCCCTGCGCGCCCCTCAGCCGGCTCTCGAAGTCGTTGACGGCCTCGTCGTCGTTCCGCGTCGGCAGCGTGCCCGGCTCCACCATGCCGTACAGCGTCACGACGTTCTTCTCCAGGCGCGCGCTGATGCCGACACCACCGCCGCTAGCCAGGTCCGGCAGTCTCCGGGACCGCGCATCCTCGCCGCCGCTCGCGGCAGTCTCGGGGCCCCCCCCGGTTAGCGACGACAAGGACGGCGAGGTCCGCGCGGTGCCGGGCGCCGGTGCTGATCCGTCGCCGGAGGACGGGCCCCGGAACCCCGGGATCCGGTTCGCCCAGACCAGCGCGCGGCCCTGCAGCCGGCCGGCCTCGAGGAACCTCTCGTAGCCCTGCTTCAGCCCCACGGAGCGGCCCTCGACCCTGCCGGCCTCGGCGCCGTCCCGGTACCCGCTCTCGTAGCCCTCCCGGTAGTACTGCTCCTCGAGGTTCAGGACGTCGTCGAATATGTCGGACGTCATTGTGGATTTCCTCTTCCTTCTTTATTCCCAGCCCCGGAATCCTTTCGGCTGCTTTGCGCTCTTTGGTGCGAGTTTCTTTTCAGCGTTGTGGAGTTTTTCTCTCAGCCGGAAATATCTTCTCGCGGCTGGGAAATTTCGGGGTTTGTCGTCCCGTCCCGGACGATATAGTCGTTTTCTTACGTAACCTAGTCTAGGTGCCGACCAGTATGTGTAGATGTCGTCTATAAACAATACTAACCATTATGGAGGGGTAATTGTTCGAATTTGACCCCACATTGCGCCTATACACACCTGCCAGCCATCTCAGCTACGGGTAGTGGATGTACTGTATGTAACACTCAGGCGACCAGATATTTGTTATCACATGTTCTCTTGAATTACTTAACATTCGGTTCTTAAATTTACGGTGCCCCGCCGTCCAGGATCCGCGTCACTGCCCCACGCGATATTGATTTGCCCTCAAATGGCAAAGATTAACTTAACAGAAGCTCGTAAATCTTGGTGAAAATGCCCCGCTATTAGGTACGTAGCAAGCGTCGATCCCAGGGTAGCTTTTATCGTATATGATTGGTCATCTATTCAACCTACTTCAATCTGTCTCTACGGGCTCCGAAGTAACTCTGAATCGTGAATATCCAATTCGATCGAAATCGCATGTCGATATCGCTCCCGACAACCGACGCAGCCTCGGATCCAGCAAACCTTCTTGTGGCTCCGGCTTATAACAAAACGATATCCATAACATCAACATCTAAGCAAAAGGGGAAATCGCAGAAGGAAAAAAGAGCACGGAGGAAGACGAGAGAAAAAAGAGGGCCACCGATAGATACACCACACGTCCCACCACCCCTTTACAAGATGGATATCCGCCGCCTGGAGCCCAGCGACATCCCGCTGATCCAGCACGCGAACCTGGAGAACCTGCCGGAGAACTACTTCATGAAGTACTACCTGTACCACGCGCTGTCGTGGCCGCAGCTGTCGTACGTCGCCGTCGACGTGTCGCGGCCCAAGAAGACCCCCTACGACTACCCCAAGATCGTGGGCTACGTGCTCGCCAAGATGGAGGAGGAGCCCGCCGACGGCGTCCCCCACGGCCACATCACCTCCCTCAGCGTCATGCGCACCCACCGCCGCCTGGGCATCGCCGAGAAGCTCATGAGGCAGAGTCGTACGTCCTTCTCCCTTCCGCCTTCTTTCTCTCCTGCTTCTTCTTCTTCTTCCTCCTCCTCCTCCTCCCCCCTTGTTGCTTTTCTCCGGGGTTAGAGGACTGCTGTCGTATGTTGATAGAACCGTTCCAAGCTGACGATCACCCCGCTGCCCCGGATCAGAGCTGGCCATGGTCGAGACCTTCGGCGCCCAGTACGTGTCGCTGCACGTGCGCGTGTCCAACAAGGCCGCCATCCACCTGTACACGAGGACGCTGGGGTTCGACCAGGAGAAGACGGAGCCCAAGTACTACGCCGACGGCGAGGACGCCTTCTGCATGCGGCTCGACCTCGGCGCCCTGAGACAGCAAATCCGGGACGCACGCGACGCCGAGGAGGAGGAGGGCGGCGGCGGCGCGGCGGACGCCGTGAGAAACGGCGACGGCGGCGAGGCGGCCGCCGACGAGGGCGACCCCGTCGGCGACGCCGGCAAGGCCGAGAAGAGCGGCGGCGGCGGCCT
The DNA here is from genome assembly GCA_004155935.1 of Monosporascus sp. GIB2. Classification (NCBI taxonomy): domain Eukaryota; kingdom Fungi; phylum Ascomycota; class Sordariomycetes; order Xylariales; genus Monosporascus; species Monosporascus sp. GIB2. The sequence goes on from QJNV01000626.1 coordinate 2,666, forward strand.
GCCCTCGCGGCCCAAGGAGCCGAAGCGCAAGGTTAAGGTCGGTCGGCCGCTTGGCGTCCAGGGGCTCATCGAGAAGGACGAGAGCAAGCCTACGTAGGGGAGAAGGGCGTACGGTGCGGCGGCGAGGCCTCACGTTGCGTGTCCCTTGTGAATGGGGGAAGGTGTTGCACCGCTCTAAATATGGTTACGCAAGGCAGGGGATGAGTGCCGTGGAGGATAAAGGGGATAACCATATCGGATAAGGGCGTCAGCCCAAAGGATCTTCCTCGGTAAACCGAAGGGTGAAGGGCCCGATTCTTGGAGAAATTCGCACTGAGGCGTATAGTCACATGCGACGGCGCCCTTCGGACGAGTTGACATAGCGAAGAGAGGAGAAATTCATAGAATTAAAGACAATGCAAGCGAGAGTAGCTATGCTCCTTCGCGGTTTTCCATCACACCATCCATGCCATACGGACCATGACCCCCCGCCGCCGAGCAAGTCCACCACCATAGCCGTAACACATCATCTGACTCCCATAGCCTTTCCCATATCGGACAAATCACGCCGTCTCCTCATCTCCACGAGCCGCCTGCCTCCTCCCCACCGAGGGCCCTCGCGAACTCCTCGTCGGCCTCCAACCGCAGCCTCTCGACCTCCCTGCCGAGCCTCTCCATCTCGGCCTCGAGCCTGTCGGCCTCGGCCTGCGCCCGCGCCACGGCCATCGCCTTCTCGGCCGACCGGCCGCCCTCCCCGCGCTCCGCGGCCTCCTTGCCCTCGCGCTCGACCCGCTGCCACAGCGCCTCCAGCTCGTCCGCGGTCGCCACGATCTCGGCCTCGAGGCGGTCCACGACCTCGTACTTGGCGTTCAGGTACGCGGGCGGCACGTCTCCTCCGTGTCGCTTGCCGTCTCCCTCCGCGGGGGCCGCGGGCCACGCGCCCGGGACCGGGGCCCGGACACCGTTGTTGCGGGCGGTGGTGGCGTTGTTGTCGTCGTTGGCATCGTAGTTGTTGTTAGCCCATGCGGGAAAGCTGGTCCCGCCGCCGCCGCGCCCCCACCGACGCGCGGTCCTGAACCCGAAGGGGCCGCCGCGGCAGCCGAACGGCCCAGCCCTACCTCTGCCTCCGCCCCCGAAGAAGCCGGCGCCGCCGCAGCGGCCGGGCCCGAAGCGAGACGCCATGTCCGGGACGTGGGGGATGGGGATGTGCGGCGTGGGGATGTGCGGCATGGGGGGCATGTGGGGTACAGCAACGCCGTTCGGGCCGAAAGGTGAGAAGAAGGCGGCACCGGCACCAGCACCAGCACCAGCACCAGCACCAGCACCAACGCCGGAACCGGCACCGGCCCTCCGGCTCTCTCTCTCTTCGCGCCTCAGATCGCGCCCCCTCGCCTTTATCTCGCGGCGCTCGGCGCGGTCGACGGCCCTCCTGGCGCGGCGCTCGGACCGAAGCGCCCTCTTCTCCTCCCTGCGCGCGCGCCTCGCCGCCTTCTTCTCCTTCTTCCTGAGCTTGCGCTGCGCCCTGCGGTCCTGCCGCTGCCGGCGCCTGAGGGCCGCGAGCTGCCGCAGCAGGATCCCGAGTTCCTCGCGCGCCGCCGCCGAGGGAGGAGAAGGGGGGCCGCGGCGGCCCGGCGCTGCCGCAGCGCGACGCGCGTCGGCCCTCGTCGATTTCAGCATCGCCCGCGTCACCGGCTGCTCCGGGTGCGAGAGCCACACCGCGATGCGCTGCTTGGCGGCTGCCAGTTCCGCGTCCGGTACGTCATCCCAGTCGCGGAGGCTGCCGACGGAGGAGTCGGAATCCGAACCCGAGGACGAAGAGGACGACGAAGAAGACGAAGATGAAGACGAGCTCGATGAGGAGACGCTGCGCGAGCGGTATCTCCCGCCCCGGGGCGCTGCTGTGTGGTCTTCGCGCTCGTGCTCTTGCGGGTCGTGGACGCCAGGACGAGGAGGGAACCCGAACGGATGCCGCGGAGCACCGCCGAAGCCCATAGGCGCGAAACCGCGAGGTGGACAGCGGCGCCAGCCGCCTCCTCTTCCTCTCGCGAATCCGGATTCGAATCCGCGGCCACGCTGCTCTTCGCCGTTGTTATTGATGTTATCGAAAGGGCCCGGAACCGGGGCCGAAGCCGGTCCGGCGGCCGGCCCGCCTCCCCAACGCACCCCGCTGCTGCTCACCTCGAACGAGTCGCCGATGGCCACCCGGTCGCCGTCGATGGTCAACGGGCCGATGCGCAGGCCGCGGTTGTTGACCTCGAAGTTGCCCCATCTCGATGTCGCCGCCGCCGCCGCCGCCGCTCGGGGCGTTTCCCGGGCGCCGTTATCGTTGTTATTATCGTTATTGTGGGTATTGTCATTCCCCGCAGCCGCATCATCGCCCCGCTTCTCGTCGGCCGCCGCCGCCGCCTCTTCCCACGCCCCGGGCATTGGCATTTTCGCCTCGCGAGGTGGGGAGAAAGAGGGGCCGGCGGCGGTGGAAGAAGGCGCGGATCCGGGTGCGGATGCCGTTGTCGACGCCGGTGTAGCGGCAGCATCGGCGGACGAGCCCGCCAGGCACGGCAATTCGGGGTATGCCGGCGCGGGCATATCGGTGATCCGCTCGCCGTTTTCGCCGCTGCCGAAGGGGGGGGGAAAGTCGAGGTGCGCCGAGGACGCCCGGGGCGTCTCGGGCGGAGTGTAGATGACGTTGCTGCTGCGCGAGGACGAGGCGTCGTCATCGCCGTCGCCGGGATCCGGGCTTCTTGCCCTGAAAGCCGGGCGGGCCGACGACGAGTAGACGTCCATCTCCGAGTATGGAGGCGGTGGCGGGCCGTCGCGGGGCTCCATGGTGGATATGTGTTGCTACTTCGTCTGTTATGCTTGCTTTGCTGACGAATGCCAGCCTTGAACGAAAAGGATAGGAACAGTCGAGTGAGGATATATGTTATAGGTTGGTCGTAGAAAGATGGGTAGATGAACTGAAGGGTCGGAAAAGCACAGAGTTATTGATGGCGTATGGTATAGTTCAACTTAGGTATCTGCAGTAAGGGATATACGTATAAGTAAGTATCTTTGGGGACTCGGCTAAAATCATCGAGATGTAGAACACGTGGAAATACCCAGTGGGAGGGAGGTAAGAAGAGGTTCACATGCGAGCAGATGGCTGCCTAGCTGGTTCTGGATTTGCATCTTATTCGGTCGGCATCAGCTAACAGGCTCCTTGCAGCCGGGAGGCCAGTGATGGTGCCACGACATTAGATACTACCTATGTAAGTCCTGGATGGGGCGAAGGTCGATGTGGCGGTGGCCTGCTCTGGTAGTTAGCGTAGTCAACCATTTGCCACCCCCCCCGCAAGTTACTGCCCACTTGGTGCCATTAGCTTAGAGCTTGGCTTTGGGCTGAAAGCCTGCCTCCAATAGAATAACACAAACAGTCACATCAGCCTTCCGAGTCCTTGGACTCCCGCAGGCTTCCACGCCACCCGATAGCTAGGGTGACGCGGCCCATTGAGGCAGCCGACCACTGGCCCCCCCCCCGCTAGGCCCACTTGTTGCCCGTACGCCAGCCCTAAGGAACTGGCGGCGACCCACATAACCCCGAGAAGCCCAACCCGATAAGCGAATCCGAGACCGAACCGCTTCGGGTCATCCGTCACCTGTGATTACTTATTACAATTCATTACGCCGCACATTACAAGGTAGCCCCAGAACCTTGCCAAACATGTTGGGCGCGCAAAAGAAGACGCGGGAAGTCTGCATGAATCCAACGTCGCGCCGTCATCTCTCAATTTTGCCAGCAAGATTGAAGTTGATATCTTCCTCTTTATAATGGTCGGTAATGATGCCGGTCAAGTGATCCCGGGAATGTGCTCCACTACGGCAATGGTCATTTGATTAGCCCCGAGCCCAAAAAAAAGACAACGAGTCCTCCCAAAGCAAATGTCCAACTTACAGGTTGGTGAGATATGTATCCACAAATTCCGCGGGGATGAACTCAGAAACGGCATTTCGGACGCTGACGTGACCGACCAAGGGCCCGTTTGAGAAGCTGACGTATTTGGAGGGATCACCCCATTCTACGAGCGTCTCCAGTTCATGGCTCTCGGGGCTGACCTTATATACCCCCCCGAGGACAATCACTGTCCTGCCGAGCTCTCGGGCAGCACGGGCTATGACCGCAGCCCCGGAATCCACGACGACTTCGCCCTTGGCCGTGATCGCCCGAGCGCTGAGAATGACCTTGTTTACCCTCGACATATAGGCCATCATGCCTGCGTTCATGATGGTCACCACGACTGATCCGTGTGATATGACCGACTTTCGAAACGACGCGTAAGCATCTTCATCGGTAAGCGCCTGGGAAGGGTCGATTACGAGAAAGACGGTAAATCTTCTCTTGGAAGCAGCCTTAGCGAGGAATTTCTGGACGGTTCTTGTCGGTTGGTGAACAAGTATGTAGTCTCCAGGATGGATGACGATGTCCGAGTAGGCCTGGACTTGTTCATCCACCTGCTTGATCTCATCCATGATCTCCTCTATACCCTCGATGATCTCGGTCCTGAAGGCGTATACGTTCGCATTCTGCGCATGCACCAGGGGAGTCGAGGTGCCGGAGCCAAATTGTGGTGAGCCGGGAGCCGCATGGTCGGGATCCGAGAGAAGGTGGTACATGGACTGCGTGCGGGCAAAAGATCCGAGCAGATTCAGTCCGGGCAGGCGAATCGGCTTTCCAGCGGGATTGCTCTCGGTCGGAGCTTGAGCTGGAGAGGGACTCGCTTCTCTGAGGTCGGAAATGGAATCGTTTCCGGGATCGTTCCTGTCCTCTAAGGCCTCGTCACGTATCAATCCAAGAACTCTCCGTACCACGTTCCCAACGACGAGCTCCCGAGGTTGAGCCATGACGAGCTCGCTGCCGACCAAGCGGATTCGGCCGATGAGGTGATCGACACTGGTCCATTTGTCTTTCGCGACGACTTGGAGGAGGATATGGGCTGTCGCTATGGCACAAGCTTCGGAGCCTTTGATCTGGCGTCTCTTCAGGAGTCTAACGGTATTCGTTAGTCTCTCGCACCTTACGGAATGGCGACGCGACGGCGCAGGCCGAGCGCATGCTGCTTACGATACGAGAGATTCCACCGAAGCTTCGACCGGCCGTCTCTTCAAGGAATCGAGGAATTTGTCTAGACCGGGGGCATAGCCCCCCTTCGGCGGAGCCATCGCTTGATTTCCGTAGCTTGAGAAGAATAAGCCCTCGTGAGTGGGAACTCCCAATGGCACACAGGAAAACCGTTGTGAAGATGTGATGTCAAAATTCAAGCACTCTTGCAGTACTCTGCAGACTTCAAGGGAAGTCGCCGTGCACAAATCTTAAAATCTGAAATACTGACGCTTATCGCGTTAAAGGTTCTTAAATAACGTATGCCGTAGTTAGGGGGGTCGAAGAAGTTGACGCTATTTGGTGATGTGTGGTGTATGAGTCAAAGCCCAAATCTTGCACAAAAAAAGTGATATACAAGCAAAATGACTTGCATGCATAGAACCACAAGGTTCAACTCTGGAGACAATGCGGCAATGGCGGGGTAAAAATCCCCTTGAACAATGTAAGTCCCAAAAAGTCCCAAAGCCCCTAACCCCTCCCCCCTTTGGCCCCTACCGGTTAGGTAGGGCCCATGCTGCCATGCCACCGTGCCCTTTCGCTAGCAATGGCAGGTGCGTGCTCAACATCTAGACTAACCACGTGATAGTGCCGCTCCCTAGTTAATCCTCTTTACAGACTGCCAGAGGTGGGGGGGAGGCATGGGTGGCTTCAGGGGTTGATGGTAATACGGTGCCGCTAAATTTGATCATTCAGTGGTGAGCCTCGTCCGCTAAGACAGGTTCGATTAGCATGCATTCTGAACAAGTTAGGCTCCCCCATTCTTCTGGGTTGTTGAGGGCAGTGTGCAGCTTGAAGCAAGCAATCGGATCCAAAAGCATCTCGATTCAAAACGACTTCCAAGTACATAATGCTTCGGATTCTAACATCGCTTTACCCCTAACTTGTCTTGCGGTTTATTAGCTAATAATCTCAACCATTTTCTAGAACCAGCGCCATCCCGTTTCTTAGATGCACTAAACAATACATGCATACCTATACAACGTCCTGTATTTGCACGCCCAGCTTTATTCTTTTGAGGAGGTAGTTAGTAGATCCGTACAGCTCGACGTGTTTGCATTGTCTTGATCCCCAACCGAGCAACGACGTCAACCGCAGCGACTCTACTCCTCATTGTACTCTTCGCTGCCGGCTTCACTCTCACCTACCCAAACTGCTTTTCTTGCAGCCTGCAGGCCGGGAAAAGAGTGCAACAGCATTCATCGCATTACCGGGGGTACCATCGACCGGTTGGCGGGCGCATCTTTACCTGCTGGCTGTCTTCTAAGCTGCCTGCCTAGGTATATCGCCTACTGTGCTACTGTGCTACTGATCTGCACGAAAGAAGCTCTCTGGCTGGTTATCTCTTCGGCGAAACACGAGTTCTTCATGGCTCCGGCGCGATAGGAAGATGAACTCCCTCAACATAATATCAGCGCGCGTCTCTCCAACGTCGTCTCCCGCGCCCTCACGCTCAAACTCGCTCAGCCACGTCGATTTTGCTAGTTCGGAGGATAAGGAAGGGCATGCGCCCGCGGACGGAAACGCGACGGCCGACAGGGGCATCACGTCCGAACCTGGCGAATACCGCTACGACGATGGCGGCACCATGGACTACTCGAGGAACGTAGACGAGAACACCCCCTTCCTAGAGAAGAGTAACTCGCAAGAGCCGAACGCCCGCTCGTCTTCCTGGCATCTCATTCCCGCCCGCATCGCAAGCAGCATTATTGATTCCATACGCTGGGTCCTGTCGACCATAGCCGCGCCCGGCGTCTACCTGATCGCTTGCTTATACGATGAACAGGGGAACTTCGCTCCCTTACAGCGAATGCGGAGTCTGTTCGGCACCTACGGAGGCGACGCACGCAAACTTGCTGCCGATTATCATGAAAATATCGAGAAGGGAGATTCTTCTAGGCGCGCAGGTCAGAATTCTCGGGGGGTCCCTAGCCGACCCGTCTTGTCTTCTGGGTCGTCATCTTCAGGCTTGTCTTCGGAATCGGAGTCGGATATGGGTAACCGCGTCAAGGGCAGTCGCCGTAGCTCTGCATCTTCCGGTCGCCACACGCGGTCTAAATCCTTACAGCCAGGCGACGATGCGGGCCCAACGCGACGGTCGATACGGATCAAGTTAAATAATGATGAGAATTTTCGCAGGCATAAGAAAGCACGGTCGTCGAGCTCTAAGGGCAGTCGAGGCGACGGCCTTGCGCCGCCCTCCGGGGACTTGTCGGCACAGCTCAAATCACCCACTTCCCCTATTGCTGGTTTGACGAAGTACCCCAAGACTCCGGCCCCCCCGCGACCACTGATCCCGCGACGCCAGCCATCTTATATTCCGTTTGAACCTCTTGACCCGAAACACATGAAGACGCTGATATTGGATTTGGACGAGACCCTGATTCACAGCATGTCGAAAGGCGGACGCATGGGATCCGGTCATATGGTCGAAGTGCGGTTAAATACGACGTACGTCGCCAGCGGTGGTCAACAGGCCCTGGGCCCTCAGCATCCCATCCTGTATTACGTCCACAAGCGACCGCATTGCGACGAGTTTCTGCGAAAGGTGAGACGTCTCGGTGGCAGGGTAGCAGGAGGGCCAGGGGCGTATTGTGCTAACTAGGGCGCTCAAGGTCTGCAAGTGGTTCAACCTAGTCGTCTTTACGGCGTCCGTCCAGGAGTACGCTGACCCCGTCATCGATTGGTTGGAGTCGGAAAGGAAGTTCTTCTCGGCACGATATTACCGGCAGCACTGCACGTTCCGGCACGGGGCGTTTATTAAAGATCTCAGCTCGGTAGAACCGGATCTAAGCAAGGTTATGATTCTAGACAACAGTCCCCTGAGTTACATGTTCCACCAAGGTAAGCCTCTGCCCTACGCAGCCACGGCATCAATCACAATCTTGCCCAGCTTCCCGGATTCCCCATAGGGCCGGTAGAGACGATAAGCATAACTGACAAGCAAAAACCTATCAATGCAGATAATGCGATCCCGATACAAGGGTGGATCAGCGACCCTACGGATAACGACCTGCTACACCTAGTGCCGTTTTTAGAAGGGCTGCAGTACGTTACGGACGTCAGGGCGCTCCTCGCCCTGAGGGGAGGGGAGGACGGACAGCACAGCGTATGACGCAGCGCAACGCAACACAAAAAGGCACGCGGCGAGGAGAGGGGCACACGCACTGATAATAATACGGTTGTTTAATAGAATTTGTCTGAAAGTTCCAACTGGGGAATTCTGACCATTTCTGTCCCGAGTGACATCAGCAACTTTTGGGATAAGAGTTACCTAGACGTACCCCACACGCTGTCATAGCATGTGAGACGAGAGCTTTTCTCAAGGGCATCCGACAAAAGCGCACCCTGGGTCCATGTGTTTATGGATATGTACAAGCTACTTAGTCTCGGCATATCTGAGCCGTTATGGAATAGGTGCTCTACCTTTACCTAGGTAGGTACCTAGTGATCGGAAAATAGGAGACGTTTTGGTACAGTTTCTGCCCTGTTTTGCCTCATGCGGTCGACGCAGTCGTCATCGTCCCGAAGCGTGGCCAGAGTTCCAGAATGCGCTTTTTGAATTCCCTCCGTGGGTCCCAATTTCCCCCCCATCCATATCGATCTGTTCCCCCACCAAAAGAGCCGCTAATCGCCCGTACCCAGATCCACCGTACAGAAGCAGATCAATCACAAACCCCATCATGGATCACCAAAAAGTGTGGCTTGTTGCCTCTTATTAGTGATAGATGCATATGGGTATTATGCCACGGCAAATACTTCTGAAGAGAATACACAGAATACACAGAATGAACATACTTCAAGTAATTGTTTTGGGTATGGATGCACGTGCCTGACTACGGCCCCTAACCTATTTCATAGCTACATCTAGGCGAGACAGGACGAGTAGCGGACGACATCAGTTACAGGTCTTGCACCGGGCGCCCAAGAAGAGTGAAGTTGGGGTATTACAGTAGCAGAGTAAGAACTTGTGAGGCAGAGAAGTTCAGCCACAATCACCAGCAAATACCTAATAACCATCCAGCCGAGCACTAAGGGAACGGGTGGATACTTTTCTGCATGTGCCCCGCGAACGCTTTTTCAGCCTTCAGGTGGTCCCATAGTTGCCGCCGCATCTATTACGTCACTCCAACGACAAGCTTCTTGTGGCCCTTCAGCCAAACAGGGGCACTTTGATCGCTCGTCCGACTCAGCATTTTATGCAAGTCACTGTAGTTGCACCGTTCAAGCCCTGTGCTACCCGCGCTACCTAGTTAGTCCTAGACGCTCACTTGTTGTCATTACTGTACATACAAAGGTACTTGGTAGGTACTACAGTAGGCATGCATTGGATGGGGGGAAAGGGCTGGCTGGCGGGCTGGCGGGCGGATCCGGGGAGTGGTTTTGGTACTGTATTTCCTGCTCGAGTTTATGTCGTCATCGTACGAAGAAGCTTTGTATTGGTAGTTTCCGTCAATGATATAAACCAACTTCTTTCTCCCCACGGCTATCCCCTTCCCAAATACTACATCACTCGTACGGACATAGAGCATAAATCATCACTCTAATCACCTCGGTCTACTCACTCACACGAAATCTTCATCACCACCAGTGCTTAGACACGTTAACTTCTGCATCCAGTCACAATGGCCACTCTGCACTGTAAGTGTTTGCCCTCCGAATCTCTCAGCGAGCGATTTTCTCGCCCCGGGAGGCCGATTGAAGCTTCCTGTCCTATACCGAAGCGCAACTCGGAGCTTCTCTGGTCACCACCTATCCGTGATTTGCGATGCCCTTTTAAGCCGGCCAAAGGCTAACAGCGTGTTCCCACTACCCAGACCTCCCTCCCGTCAAGCCCTCGGCTATCGCCCTCGGCACCGTCTTCAACCAGACCGTCGAGACAGCAGGTATGTCTTCTCGTTACATCCCCGTCTGCGACAATGCCACTCTTCCGGTGACCAATTTGGCTAACGCCATTGCCCCCCCTCTTACTTGCAGTTCTGTCCCCTCTCTTCGGCCAGACGTATCAGCGCGCCAAGGCCGCCGATACCAAGGAGGAGTTCCTGCGCTCTAAGGAGACCGCATCCGTCGCCGTCGCCTGGGGCACGTCCCTGGTCGGCTCGGCCCTGCAGTCGTACGGCGTCGGCGCTCTCATCAACGCCACCGGCACCCTGAGCTACAAGGGCGCCGCCTACCTCGGCAGCCTGATCTTCATGGCCACCTCCGCCCCCACCGTAAGTTTCCTCCCTCGCCCTTCTTTCCCTGTCCTAGATGATGAACATATATATATATATATATAAACCGGGCCATGCTGATCTGACACCAAAACACAGTACCTCAACCAGCTCTTCACCGAGCGGCGCACCCTCGACACCGTCGCCGTGAGCGCCACGGCCAAGATCTTCGAGACGGTCGGCCTCTCGCTGTTCCTGACCTGGTGGGGCACCCGGACCAACCCCTTCTCTTAAATCATCGTAATGAAATCAAACAATACTAAAGGCGAGATTCACGACGCGATGGATATGACCCAGATAGATGCCGACCGACTGACCGAAGGGAATCCGGGAGACGGTCTGGTGTAAAACTACTAAACTAGCACTGGAGAGCTGCTTGGACGGAATGTGGATTTCTGAGTCGATGCGCCCTGTACCTTTATTAGCTAATGAAAGCATCATCGAGATTACCTTCTGTTCTCTATGTTGATTGGGTGGTTGTGCGTGTGTAATTCAAACTGTGAATTCTACCTTCATAGGGTGGCCGGCGATAGTGGCTACTCCGCCGCTACTACACCTCCCGACCATGTAATCAATGTCATACCACTTGTCGTCGGGTCGAAATATACAGCCATATCTCTCTAGCGCATTAAGACAGCGAGCCTCCAGTGATCAATCCCATCTCAGAAAGGGCTCGTATTTCCGTGCAGAGATAGCCACTCCTCCCTATCACGTAACAGAAGCCACTTCCCTCCAAACGCCTCGAGGGAGACTCTTCGGCGAAATTAGCAACTTTATATGAACAAAGTTTCTTTTAGTATCCCTAAACAAAAACAACGCAGTAAAGTCGATGATGCCCCAACGCCAGAGGCCAGATGCCTCCCCCCCTATCGTAGCCCAGACCGAAGTGCTGTACTGTACGTGCGTAGTAGTAGTATGTCTGTGTGCGTGTGTGTATGATACACCCAAGATCGAGTCTAGGTTCGGTATCCTCCAGCGAGTATCGTGTCAAAACATCAGCCACCCGCGGGTGAAATCCTGCGTGCCGAGTAAAAGAAAATCCCAGGGCCACCGCGCAATAATCATTTTTGTTCTTGGAAGAAGGGGGCTGCTGATTATTGTTGCGAGGATTGCGTGCTGCTCCCGCGGCTCACGTGAACTTCAGCTGGCTCTTGCTCTCCTTCTCGACGAGCTTGACGAGGTCCCTGTACGCCTCGGCGAAGTCCTCCCCGTCCACCTCCTCGCCCTCGCCCTCGGCCTTCTTGCCGTCCTTGCGCGCCTGGGGCTTCTCCGTGACCATGACGACGCTCGTGGGCCGCTTCGTGGAGCCCGCGGCGCCGAGCTCGGCGCGCGACGCCACGAAGATGTACGGCGCGTTGACGTCCTCGCACAGCACGGGGATGTGGCTGATGACGTCGGCCGGGCTGATGTCGCCCGCGAGCACCACCACGCCCGGGAACGACGACGGGTTCCCGGGCCCCGCCGCCGGCGACTTGCGCAGCGACTTGACCACCTCCTTGACGCCGCGCTTGAGCGTCTTGTGCTTGGCCGCTGCGAGGGGAGAGGTTAGCTTCTGCCTCTTTTAACATTTTTTTGGGGGGGGAAAGAGAGGTGGGGTTTGGGTTCGTGTTTTGGGAACTCATGAGAGAGGTCGTGTGAAGGAAGGCATAGCAGAAATTGGCGGCGTTGAAGCCGCGTGAAGAAAGATTGAGGGATGCGGGAGCGTGATTGGGATAGGACAGCAGGAAAAAAAAAGAGACATACCCTTCCTGACGGTCTTCATGATCTTCTTGGTGCCCTTTTCGTCCGCCAGGGGCCTCGCGAACGGCACGAGTGCGCCGACGACGGGCTGCAGCACGGTGGTCTTCTTCACGTCCTTATCGCCATCCTCGCCCTCGTCCGTCCTGACGACGGCCACCGTGACATCGCCGTTCTTCTCCGGCTGGCTGTCTAGCGCGGCGGTGACGGCGCTCTTCAGCTTTTCCTTCTTTTCCTTCTTCTCCTTCTTGTCCTTCTTGGAGGAGGAGGACTTGTTCACGCCGTCCGCGTCGCTGCGCTTCTTTTCCTTCTTCTCCTTCTTCTCGGCCTTCTCTGGTTTCGTTGCACCCATTGTGGCGGTTGCGCTGGTGCTGGTACTCGTGCTCGTGCTCGTCGTTATTTATTCGGTTTTGACCACTCCTCTCTCAGTCTCTCCCTCGCCCTTTCTCTCTTGCCAGCAGCTCAATTTCGTTAAAAGTGTGATGGACCTGATGCGACGAGATCGGAGCTTCTAGAGGCTGGCAAGGTCGAGGATGTTCGGGATTGAAGGGCGGTCAATTCCTCGTCGTGGAAACTTTTGTCTCTTATCGAAATTCACAATCAATTGAGCGAGCAGCGAGTTTCTCGAATTTTTTTTATCTTGGGACTAGTACTAGCTCCTTACTAGCTCCCATGTACCTAAGTACCTCTGCTGTTATGGGACCATAGTGGGGTGCATTGACCCAATGGGAAGCTACTTCGGTCGTGGATAATTCCGCGCCGAAGAACGCCGCTCCTGGAAGCTCATTAGCTCAAATCTTTTAACCCCACCGCTTAAAGTTCAAGTTACCATGGTATGCATCGAGTTTGTTGGTATAGGTAATCACACGCGCAGGATTGCTCGCCAAGACATGAGACTCCCGGCTTTACAAGCTGAGGAATAATATACCTACAATAGCCTCAATATCATTCTCTAGGCTGATTTTGTCCATGTATGCGGAACTACAAGGGATGAAAATGTTCCAAGAAGCCGCCGAATTGCTCACTCTCACAGATGTGCCGGAACATCCACCACTCTCTAGCCCCAGGTCTCAACTCTCTTGATGGAAGATCATATGCTGGCCTCTGAAATAATTACAGAGCAACTCTACTCTTTGTCATCTCTCCCCATGCTCTCGAACCGTGATCCCTCTCGTATGTGTCCCCCCGTCGGCAGCGACGTTGTAGTGCTTGAACTAACTGTAGAACTATCGGATTCGTGCGCTCTTGCAATATGCTTCGTTGACCTCTCGATGGGTCTAACCTTGAATCTGCTGACGGGACGGTGAGCTTATTCTTCATGTGGCTTGGTGTGAAATGAATTGAATATTGATGGCTGTGCACTCTGTTGGCTGGTGCTCTGATGACCTCGTGGCGTTGCGTACTTCTTCGGGGTTGACGATGATGTTGCTGAATACTACATGAGCCGATTCCTTGTCTTCCCAACGCTTCCCAAGCTGCCGTTGCTCTCAAGATTCTCTTACCTCTTATTAGTGCCCACGTCCTCATGCCTTCATCCCCACATTCAATCGTCTCGGCTGCCCTCACTTGCACCGTTATGTGTTCCTCTGGCCAGAGCAGGTGCTGCAGCATTCCCGTCGCTAAGCTGCCGTGTTCCTTTCCGCCGTGAAGGTCTTTCCAAGCACTCTCGTTCCAACAAGGAACTCCCAGGTGGCCTCAGGCATTTCTTCCATGAGACCTTAGGCGATGGGATAGGTGAGTGGTGACGTGGGTGGTGTGGTGACGAATATATTTTCCGATCATGGCCGCAAACCGATGAGAAATGGGTAAGCGGTACGGTGTATTCACGATAGCTTCAGACCGCCGCTACGGGATGGGCTTCTCAAGACCTCACCATGCGCTCAGAAGGACTCTCAAACGACCATCGATGACGTTGACGACCTAGAGATGCTACCATGCCAACGGTCGGGGTGGTAAGGGAAAGCGCCAAGGGTTGGATGGCTTATCTGCGCAGTCATCTGGCTGTTTCGATGCGTTTGTCTCATGCAGCCCTGCAGGCAACCAGATCAGAGTCCCTTGGAAATCCATATGCCTACAAGTATCATTTATGCCAAACCGTCTCTGTGATGCATCAAATCCCAGTGGAAGTCTTGTACCTGCATGGGGTGCTACTGCTAGGCGAAGGCAGCCTGGGGCCATCCACCGTCTTCGTACCACTCCTACTTCTATCGCTGCCTTGTCATCATTGCTCGACAGAAGACCGCTGAAGCAGCCGCCTCTGTCATGTCAGATTTATTAAACATACGAGGCCCTGCTGACACCGCCGCTACAATATCATCATTCCCCGCTGTTTGAAACGGCTTGGGCTGCATTGCTATATCAGGAGCTCCTCTACCTTGAGCCAGATTAGCTACGGTTGACTCTGAAGTTATTGAGAGTTGCCGATCTCTCCCATAGTATTTGGATTATGAGGTCCACGAAATATGAAGATCTAGGAGCCTGAGAGACTCTCTTCCGGGGAAGGAATAGGGTCTCTTTGTTGAGCACTTATCATTCATCAGGCTAGTGCCACGCCCAGGCCACCTCTTTCTGCGGGGGGAGCTATTGCGAGTCTCTTGCCGTACAGAAACCGCGAGTGTCGTCCGGTCTCTGGTATAGCCAGCCAGCGGGGCTCAGATATTGAGGGAATATTAGAACTGTGCGAAAAATACGCATGGCTTCGCCCGCGTCAGGCCACAGGACATGAGGACTCTTTGATGGCGAGCCCTTTCATGCCCAGCTTAAAACGTCGGCTTCTAACATCCTGTCAGGCAGTCTCTAGCGGCTAGGATATTGGAAACTCGATAGTCGCTGATGAGGTAGAACAATCCGAAGCTTTACTGTCCCATAACAGTCGCAAGGGTCTACCCCAAGGCAGCCCTAAGCACTGCCTGTTGTCCCATGGAGCTCATCTTGAGCGGATAGTTCGTCGAACCCATACCTAGCCAACTTCCTTCTGCTGATTGGGTCATATTGGCAGCAATATATACAGATGTTGCTCTGGAATATCTACTTCCCTCGAGCCGATATCACGCGATCCTCAAGCATTTTGCCATGACTTGAACCCCCTTAACCGTCTATCTATCGCGTTCCAGCCCTCGTTTGCG
>QJNV01000627.1:0-17671 GCA_004155935.1 Monosporascus sp. GIB2
AAGAAGAGGATTCATTCGCTATATCGAATCGGCGATGGAAGCTTGAACCAATCGCTCCAGATGGATTGAGTGGTAACAGCAGCTCTAGTTGGGGAACACACCTCTCCGAAGGCGGACGAGTGACGATGTAGGTCGAGGCGCGAGTCGTTTCGCTGGGCAAGGATACGGTGTTAATCTTGGACTCGCCTTTGAGGATAGCGGAGCCGCCGTTGCCTTTCACGGCAAGGACGGGAAGGGGGCGGACGGAGAAGCTATCTTAAAGTGGTCCGGAGGCGCGGCCAATTTGCCGTGTACTTGGCGTAGGTGATAGGGAGTGGTACGCAAATAGTCCTATGAACAAATGCCTCGCTTGTGCGGCTCCATAGTCGAATGCTTGGGGGAAGGGGGACGGAAATAAATTGTGGGAGAGTGACACCCAGAAAAACTGGAGTAATTGATATCTTCGGCCTGGACATCGGATAGGAACGAACTCTCAAGCCACCGGAGACTTGGGAGAGCAGGAAGCAGAGGAGAAACGCTGACCTAGACTGTATCACTCGGACCCGAAGAATGTGAATGCGTGGCTGCGTATAAAACAATATTAGCTTAGAGATAAAGCCACACGGTGCATGCGTTGACAGTACGCCTCCTCCGGGAGGGCCCTCCATAGCGCTCCGAGGAGATATATCCCCCCCTGCATAAAGCTGCCGAGAAGAACTAGACAACATCATCAGGGAACCCATGAGCAAAGAATCTTCCCCCCGGGGACAGGACGTACAGTACAAGAATCTCACATGGGAAACAGATAACTAGTGTCTTCCGTTCCGTGGTCGGCGCCGAGGAGGACAACATATGTTTCAGCTGTCAACCGGCGCTCGAACAACTACCGACACGTGAAGTGTTCGGCTACTCCCGGATGAGGAACTTAAACGGGAAGGTGAAAGGACGAACTGACACGAGGGCCAAGTCTATATTATTCCGCAATACTCTACAGGGAGTTCCCAAGCGCGATGTTACAAGGATAGGACGAGATGAAACACGAGTGGCGTTATAGCCTTTCGAAATCAATGCCATGACCTACCATAGCCAACGGTCGCTGCTCGAACCCCCGGGCCTCTGACTTCTAGAAACAGACCAGGCCTTCATGTTGGCCTCTAAGGTGGTTGACAGGATAATCGTCACACTTTAACAATACATCCGGTTGGCCCCGTGGATAACTATGCCGTAACCACTATTTCTGAACAAATGAAAAGCCAGAAGTATAATCTTTGGATCCTAGTGATTATGTAATACTTTAGTTATTATTCGCTTGGCTTTATTAATAGGTGATTGTTACCTGAACCTGGAGTATTTTAGAAGTATGAAAATTTTTGGTCAACCACCTTGGCCTCCACCCCCCCTTTTGGAATAGCACGGCGGCGGGAGCAGTTGAACCACCACAGGACATGTTCATCTGCCAGCCAAGAACTGGTCCTTCGAGGACTGTCAGATCTATTGCCAACACTGCCATATACAACTCCAGTTAACCTCAACAGCGTCATTGAATCTCATATAACTTACCCGTGAAGTCCCCAGGTACTTCATGCGTAGCGGTTACGCGCCGAAGTTAGTCTTGCGTCTTCGCGGACCATCCCAGGTGTGGAAAGCAAGTAAGGCTGGCGTTGTCGAGGCCATTGAGCCAAAGGAAACCGCCTGGCAAGGTAAGACCTTGTTTGGCCCGGCCGGCCGCCTACATAGATGCTGCTCAGTTGCATAGCTCGTAAGCGTGTTCGGTTGGGGGCTGGATCTGAATGGGCTTGGGCGATCGATAGATTGTTTACTAAACTATGCTGCATGCAGGTCACACGAAGACCCCGGACAGACGAACCAATCTGGCTCTCCAGGATAAGTCGGTAGCCGTTGAAGATTGTGCTGCCTCCCCGGGATACCCAAAACGTCGACGACCTCCAGTAGCGAGATGTCTCCGCAACAGGCGTATAACTTCACTGACCTGTCTCTCACCACTAGTCGCCTCGGACTATACGGCATGAGGCAAATTCAGGTTAGTCGTTGCCTGGTTAGCACATAATATCATATGACGAAGATCTTTTGAACCCGACCATCAACGTCAGGTCTGTGGACGTGATATCCCCAGTCCCCCCTGTAAAACGAAACTGACGATCACTAATCCCGTCTTCCGCCTTGACAGTTATGTGTGTAGTTTCCAGAAAGCATACTGCGTAGCACATGCTACACACACATACCGTGTTGTCAATGAAGTAGGTAGGCAGATCAGAATCCCCAGGGCCTGCTTCCTAATGCAATGGCAGTGTGGAACTGTCCAGGCCGCATCTGCCCGTCTTCGGCACTAAGTATGCAGCAAGTTAATAAGACACCAGCAAGATAAAAATCACAGGAGCCTCGCATGAGTACTGACCTACATAATGGGGAAAATGCGTTCCACGGTATTTCATGACAGAGACTCCCTCACGAGATAGAATCTTGTATGTCGATCCCCCCGCGCGTAAAGGTTCCAGACATGACACTGGATCGACTCAGCCCAGCTGGTTTCACTTGCATTCGATACATGGGGTTAAGATTCTCCACGACAATCTGGAGTGGATGGAGGCTCTGGGTATCGTCGCCCCCTTGCCCGCAGCAACAGGATTCTTCCCCATAATATACATCTCCCAGGGGCACTCTTGTTAATTACCTCCACGGGTCCACCATACGCCGCATCAATGCTAGAATGTGGGTTCCTATGAAATTGTATGGAGATACGTTGTTCACTTCGGCCTAGATCGACGTCTGTCACCTTACGGTAGCGGCAAGCACTGGTAAAACTGTTGAAGCATGTTTATTCCCGTACAAACTCATATGGGGTTTGCGTGGCTCTGTTGTGAATCCGGTGGAGGTAAATTCCTAACTGACAATACCCCTGTGAGTTGTATATCGTGGGGCGAGGAGTCAACCCCTTCTAGGTTAAGCGCCTGCTGCCACATCTCCTGTCACATCCCGCCGGCTTCTCGATCTAAGCCACCGCCATCTTTGCTTTCTCCACTTGAGTCGTTTCCAAGTCGACTCACGAATGAATAACCGGATAGTCGTTGAATATCCTCGCGTTGAGGTATATGTATACGCTATAATGCATCTCCGTGTCTCTCCTCATGTGTAGCAACGTAGCTCGCTTAGTAGCTTCGATTATCCACCTTGGCTTTATCGTACTTTGGGCGACCTTCCGTTCACTCGAACTATTTCATTCTAGATATCCTTAACTACTCCCAGTTATTCTTTGTATCAGGCCAATCCGAATTCCCGAGACTCCATAGCGGAAACTTCGCGTGGCTGTTCCCCAATACGTAGATTAATAAATAGCCCGTGCGCTCAACTCGGAGGGGAGTCAAGGCCGAGAGCCAAGAGCGACACTCCCACTCCCAACGCGACGCCAGGGTGCTGGGCTGTCACTCCGTGCCGGGGCCATCCCGGCCTGATATCATTCCGAGTGCCACCCCCCGTCAGAGACGCTCTCCATCTTCTCCAAGAGCAAAGCGCCTGCATCTACCACGTATAGGAAAGGAACCTAGGCAGCTCGGCGTTTCGTATGTAACGCTTCATATCTTGCAAATCAATATCATCCGACATTGGTCTCTTGAGCCGGATTTAAAGCTAAAATACGAGGCCGTTGCGGCAGCTAACTGGCAGGTATAGCCGTGCCGTAAGAATCCTTGGTGTACCGCGGGGAAGATATATGACACGCAGTATCCTTGACCTACCAACGGCCCACACTCAGGGTATTAGCAGCTCATCCTCTGGTCATCCGTGTTGTCTCGGTCTACAAATCACATTACCTAGATCTGGACGAGGTTGTTTCTTTAAACCGACCCGGACTCTGGACTTCCTCTAAAGTCGTAGCAACGGCATCCACTCGTACGGATTTCGTCAGGTTGGAACCTTTGTATGTTTCCCTCGCCCTATCCTTTCGTCAACACTACCTGGTCTTCTCGACGAACCGCGTCAAATACTTATCTCGTTCACGGTTCACAGGGCGCCGGCGGGATAGCCATACAGACGACCGAAAGGAAACAGTGCTGGCTAAGCTTTGTCTAGCAGTATTGTGGCACAGCACTTCATTGCCTTACCATCACGATGGTGTACTGCGGTAAGCCCTCGAGGGGGTGCCAAATGTGCAGGTCAGTGCTTGGTGTTGTTTAGGGAACTCATACGGCCGATGCTTGCTCGTAGGCAAGATTCACAGCCCTATTTATCCAATGCGGGCTTCATGCATCCCGACGCCTAGATCATATACTGACATTACAATACGAAATAGGACAAGGCGCATCAAATGTGACGAGACTAAACCAACATGCCTCAAGTGCGCCAAGTCTAGGAGGGTATGTCCCGGATACAAGGACGAATTTGATCTGGTTTTCCGCAATGAGACGCAGTCTACAGAGCTTAAGGCTCGAAAGGCGAGGGGGAAGGCGTCGGCACAGAAGACGGACCAGCATGACTCGGGGCAGAGCAGTTCGCCCAGCGGTACGCCGTCATCAGCTCTGTCAGACAGCGCCAAGTCGCCGTTGGGGCAAGCGGTCGTGCCAGCTTTGAACCTACCCGTGGAACAGCAAGCGAGCTGCTTCTTCGTCTCAAACTTTGTCCTCGTACCAAAGCCAGGAGAGCCCCGCGGCTTCTTGGATTACTTGGTCCCTCTGCTGAATCAAGAGGGTCAGGGCAGCCATCTCCAGCACGCTTTCAATGCTTGCTCGTTAGCACTACTCTGTAATCGTGGAGGACCTAGTGCCAACCTGTCGGAGAGGGCACTGAACGAATACGCCAAGGCCCTCAGCAAAACTAACGCTGCGCTGAGAGACCCCGAGGGACAGAAGGCAGACTCGACCCTGGCTGCGGTCCTGTTGCTGGGAACTTTCGAGGTGAATGAATACGCCGCTTCTTAAGCACCAAGCCGCGGTCTACATGCTAACCTCCTGCAGAACATCTCAGGCAAACAAATCAGTCTCGAGGCGTGGGGTTCACACGTCGAAGGTGCTATTCAACTCGTCAAGGTTAGGGGTAAAAGGCAATTGCGTACGAAGATTGGGCTTCTCCTGTTCATCGCTGTTCGAACCCAAATGGGTTGTCACCCAAGCACATCGGTCTGTATCACTGTGTCCTAGATTCTGATCCCTTCCAGATTATGCATTATCTCAGCAAGGGGAAGCCGCCGGGCATGGGGGTCGAATGGTGGCTAGAAGACGCCGTGAAGAACCAAATGGCCTCCGAGTGCCAACGGGTCTGCATCAAGACCGCTGAACTGCGCGCCAAGGTCACGAGTCTCCTGCCCGCCCTGCAACGGACGCCGGAAAACATCGAGATCATGCTCGACGTGATCCGGCGCTGCCAGACGGTCGACCAGGAGGCGGTGAGCTGGATAAACAACCTGCCGGAGCACTGGCAGTACAAGACGGTGGCCTGGGAGAACCACGTGCCCAACGGCGACTACTCGAAGGCGGAGGTGTTCCCGGGCCGCGTGGACATCTACGCCGACATCTACATCGCGAGCGTCTGGAACATGACAAGGGTGGCGCGCATAATCCTGCACTCCATGATCGTGCGGTGCGCCGCGTGGGTGTGCGCGCCGGTCGACTACCGCACAACGCCCGAGTACGCCACGGCGGCGCGCGTCTGCGTGGAAATCAACACGGACATCATCGCCTGCGTGCCTTACTATCTCGGCTGGCACCTCAAGCGGGGTGACGTCGTCCAGAGAGCCCAGCTCGGCGACTTCGCCTGCGGCGAGGGGGGCGGCGTCAAGGCGCTCGCCGGCTACTTCCTCGCGTGGCCCCTCCTTTCCGTCAGCGCCCTGGACTACACGACCGACGCCCAGCGCGCGTGGATCTCCGGCAGGCTGAGGTACATCGGCGACGAGCTCGGCGTCAAGTACGCCCACGTCCTGAGCGAGGTAAGCCCCATCCTCCTTCCCCCTCCCCCCCAGGACCCGCCGCCATTCTCCCTCCTGCCCCACCCATCCCCTGTGCGCCCTACATAAGCCATAGTCTAGACGCCTACTGACACAAATATCCCGGCCAGAACAAGCTGCGCCTCCCCTCGATGCTCATCCGCGGCGACTGCCTCCAAGCCTCCATGCCACTCCAAAGACAGAGTTTCGGGGACATCATCGCGGCGCGGTACGCGGTGCCTCCCGGATTCCCGGTCAAATCGTTCGCGTCGCAGCGGGAGGCCGCGCAGGAAGAACAGCACGCGGACAGGACCAGGGCCCAGCTACTAGCCAAGGCCTTGGCCTCGGACGACGTGAGCCAGAGCCCGCAGCAGTACATGGCGCAGAAGTGGCTCGCAGTCTGAAGGGATTCGCGGGTCCATGTTACCCGACTGGACTTCTCCTACCCAACGATGATACCGAGGGCTTCTGTTTGGGGCTCTGTTCATTTTCCATTATTCGTAATACCAGGCGGGGCCTTCTTGGGACCGGCAAAAGCTTCTCAGAGCTCGTAATTATCAGGAGCGGGCAAAAACGTTTTTAGAGCTCGCATTTTGCACAAGATGTTGATGGTATAGTAGTACAGGCCTTGGAGTTGAGGGGTTGTTTTTCGGCCTCGGAAGGGTTGTTAGAGCTCGTCATCGTACGGTGTTGCATGGTGTACGCCTATTAAGATGTCGGGGCCAGACCAGGTGAACCGGACAGCTTCTTTTTGGCACAGATGAACAGGGATAGTGAGCCCTGTCTATATTTTACGGCGAGGGCCGGCCACTCGTCTGTTTGATCCGGTCTAAAAAGGTTCGATGGGGCGACTCCTAGATGGAGTAGTCCGCGATGTAGCTAGTTGCCAACATGCTGACTGCCTACTAGAAGACACTCTCTACTATTGCCCTGTAAAGATGTCCATTGATGATGAAGCTGTATTGGGGTTTTTCGAATAATTCCATCACGGGTGTTGCTATCCTCATGCCAAGTTCCCATACTCGTGCTATAAGATGATTTCGGCCAGCTTTATCCGAAAATGCGCCTTCCAGACACCCAATTTTCTTAGCGAGTGCCATCCGTTTGTAAGATGGTAAAGGGGTATCATGAAAAGAGCCCGCACATAACCGTCCTTCCAGCTTAGATAAACATGTGGCAATAGGCGAGAGAGCCGACCAAATGAAGCGCGTTAACCCTTTTGGCTAACATTTTCACCTATGAACGTAAGCAGCCACCGGATCAGATCACTTGAGCGCCCCTCTAATCGTTTGCTTCATCGCATTCCCTCCTTCGTTTCCTACCATCTATCTCCTCTTCACGGTGTTGGGGTCCGTCTTGGACTCGCCCATGTTCCAAGCCTTGACGACCCAACTCTGGGTGCGGTCGAGGTACGCCTCCTGCTCAACGTGCTTGACACCGACCCTGACGCCATCCCTGGTGAAGACCACGTTGTGCCGGGACGCCATCCGCTGCTCCGCGTTGCGCCGGATCTGGGTCACGCTCAGGTACACCTGGTAGCCGACAAATGCCAGGCCGGCCAGGATGACGAGCGCGATCATGAGGGGGAGGAGCTGTCTGTTTATGGTCTTTAGCGGATGCGAGTAGAGATTAGAAACATGACATTACAAGGGGCGAGCTGTCGGCAGCGGCTGGATGGACTAGGGGCCGGAAATCCACTTGCTTATGAGTGCTTACCGTGCAGTGGCGGAGGAGGTCTTGGCCTCGACGTTCGTTGGTCTGCCCCAGGCCATTGCTTGCTTCTGCGATACGGTTGCTGATTTAATGAGATATTTGAGTTCTCCCTAATGGACAAATTAAGCGGATGTCCGGGACAGTGTGCTGCTGGTGACTATGAACAACGAGTGCTCTCCTTGTATCCTCGCGGTTAAGACAACAACTGTCAAAACTACCGGTAGCGGGAAAGATCATGAATTTATTTATAACACATCATTCAGGCGACAAGGCCATTTTTCTCCCTCAGCTGCTACGTTGAGGCGCTGCGGTTTGATAATATCCCAGGGTGGGGTTCTCTCTGCCGGAATACCCGTGACTCGTCTACCTACTATAGCAACAACAGAGCTTTCCTAAGACAAATGCCGTACAGGCTAGTCCCTGGCAGGGTGCCGCGAAAGACCGGCCCGTGATGATAAATAGGATATGAGTCCGCTCCGTATGTAGTCGTGGAGGGACAGTCTGAACGAAGGAACTACTCAATTTATATAACAGGTACGCATTAAGTCAAGTCAGGAGGATACCTACGGTGTCAACCGAACTCACTAAAGTCGGCCTTGGTGAAGGAATCACTGTAATGAAGGGCGGAGGTGAGCGATAACGATAGCGATGGGCTTTCATATTTACATAGTAGGTATTTACAGTGTACGGAGTTACGACAGTGCGAAGTAGCTAGACGCTACTACATACAGAGGTAGGTAGGTACCTAGGTAATAATGTAGGTAACCATTGACGGCAGGTCACATGACGCACCTGCAACGAAAAAAAACAATTGAGGCATAAAGGCTGTTATGCAAGGGAGCAGCACAATACCGGATTATGCAATATCACCACCCATCATCATATGGAATTCCAAATCGAACCAAGAAGAGCACTTTGTCGAATCAGCGTCATCTGGGCGAATCCCACCACCGAGATGTTGTCCAAATGATAATCGGTGGTTTAGGCAGTTAAATACATAGTAGACTAAGGAAATACCTGCCTACCCTCACAAACGAATTGAACTGTCGTTGCCAGGTATCATTTTACCCGTCTCTTTATTTGACTTTGGATTTAAAACCAAAAGAAGCGTGGCCTCCCCGACCAATCCTCGTCATCTCTGACCGAATTCGTGGCCACAAGTGGAAACCGGCCCGCCTTAGGAGCTACATATACCACCAATATACCACTCCTAAACCCTCGAAACCACAGCTGGTAAACCGATCAAAAAGACGACGCGTTCGGACACCTTCCTTTCGTCGAAGCATTTCGCATATATAGGAGTTATCTTAGGCCCAGCGATTGCGCCGTCATGGCTGCTCCCCCTCCGCCCAATGACGGCTACGGCCAATATCCCCCACAGCAATATGGCCAGGAAGCTCAATACGCAGAGCAGCCGCCTCAAGGCTACGAGGGCCAAACATCACCGTCGCCTCAGGTAGCCGCTGGCTATCCCGCCCCCGAGCACGGCAAGAAGAAGAAGCGAGGTTATGCGACTGAGGCTTTCGCACTCGGTAGTGGCGCAAACGCTGGTGCTTCCGCAGCGCCTCCCGGCCAGTTTGGGACGGCCGCCGTGCCCCCCCCGGGCCCGGGCCCAGCCCAGCAAGCTCCGGGTTATGGAGGGTACCCCGGCCAGGAATTCCAAGGAGGATATGCGTCTCCTGCCGCCGCGGCCCCTTATGGTGCTCCTCAGGCCGGAGTGGGTGGCTATCAGGCCCCGGAACCCTACTATCAGCCAGGCGTTGGACAGCAGCCGCAAGGAGTGGCGGGTATCACGGCCGCCATGGGAGGCTTGAATGTCGGCGGCGCGCCCGCCGCAACACCACAGGCCCCCCAGCAGCAAGCTCGGCCAGCCCTGAACCAGCTTTACCCGACCGACTTGATGAACCAGCCTTTCAACGTTTCCGAGCTCGACCTGCCCCCGCCCCCTTGCATCTTGCCACCTAATGTAAGTTTCGCTCCTGACCCGGGTTTCCTCGGGGCTTGGAACTAACTCGCAAACACCAGGCCAGCGTTACCCAGTCCCCCGACGCCAACTGCCCGCCCAAGTACATCCGATCTACCCTTAATGCCGTTCCCACCCAGCACTCTCTGCTTAAGAAGTCGAAATTACCTTTCGCCCTCGTAATCCAGCCGTACGCTGCACTGCACGATGACCAGGACCCAGTACCCGTTGTTCAGGACCAAGTCATTGCTAGGTGCAGGAGATGTAGGACATATATCAACCCCTACGTTATCTTCCTCGACCAAGGTCACCGGTGGAGGTGCAACATGTGTAACCTTACCAATGATGTCCCGCAAGCATTCGACTGGGACGCCGCGGCACAGAAAAGTGTCAACCGATGGGACAGACATGAGCTTAACCATTCCGTCGTGGAATTCGTTGCGCCCCAGGAGTATATGGTGCGCCCGCCGCAACCGCTTGTCTACCTGTTCCTCTTCGACGTGAGCTATGCCGCCGTATCTACCGGTCTCCTTGCTACGAGTGCTCGAACCATTCTGGACAGTCTTAACAGGATACCGAATGCCGATAGACGAACTCGCCTCGGATTCATTGCCGTGGATTCCAGCCTGCACTACTTCACGATCCCCAAGGATACAGAGGAGAACGCCGAACCGAGCATGCTGGTTGTCAGCGATCTCGAAGAGCCATTCTTACCCATTCCCCAAGACCTCCTGGTTCCCTTGACGGAAAGCCGTACCAGCATCGAGAACTTCCTAACGAAGCTGCCCGACATGTTCCAGAACAACCAGAACAACGGCTCGTGCATGGGCTCGGCCCTCAAGGCAGGTCATAAGCTTATTTCGCCCCTGGGTGGCAAGATCGTTGTTCTTACCGCATCCCTGCCAAACATGGGCGTCGGCAAGCTGGATATGCGAGAGGATAAGAAGCTGCTAGGTACTTCGAAGGAAAGCGGCTTGCTCCAGACCCAAAACAGCTTCTATAAATCGTTTGCGGTGGAGTGTTCTAAGAATCAAGTTTCCATTGACATGTTCCTCTTCTCCTCTCAGTACCAAGATGTTGCCTCGCTGAGCAACCTTCCTCGGTACACCGGTGGGCAGACTTGGTTCTACCCTGGTTGGAACGCCGGCCGGGCCGAAGACGCTATCAAGTTCGCGTCAGAGTTCAGCGACTACTTGTCCTCGGAGATCGGTTTGGAAGCGGTCCTTAGAGTCCGAGCGACCACTGGTCTGCGCATGAGCACGTTCTACGGCAACTTCTTCAACCGGTCCTCCGATCTCTGCGCTTTCCCAGCATTCCCTCGCGATCAGTGCTACGTTGTCGAGGTGGCGATCGACGAGACGATACAAAAGAATATCGTTTGCTTACAGGCCGGTGTCCTATACACGACGTGCAATGGCGAGAGGCGCATCCGTGTGATGACTCTCGCGATCCCCACTACGACCAACCTGGCGGACGTATACGCCTCAGCTGACCAATGTGCTATCACGACGTACTTCAGCCATAAGGCGGTTGAGAGGGCACTCAGCAGTGGCCTGGACGCGGCCCGCGACGCGCTGCAAAGCAAGCTTATCGAGCTTCTCCAAACCTTCAAGAAGGAGCTCGCCGGCGGAAGCATGGGCGGTGGCGGTCTCCAATTCCCCGCCAACCTCCGCGGCTTGCCAGTGCTCTTCTTAGGTCTGATCAAGAACGTTGGCTTGAGGAAGTCGGCCCAGATACCTTCCGATCTCAGATCGGCAGCCTTGTGCTTACTATCTACGCTACCTCTGCCCCTCCTGATGCAGTATATCTACCCTCGGCTGTACTCGCTGCATGATATGCCCGACAATGCCGGAGTGGCGGACCAGGAGACGGGCGAGATTGTCCTTCCACCGCCGTTGAATCTCTCCTCGGAGCGGCTCGTATCTTACGGTCTGTACCTGATCGATGACGGCCAAACTCAGTTCTTGTGGATCGGCAGAGATGCCGTACCCCAGCTCCTGATGGATGTATTCGGCTTGTCAGACCGCACGCAAGTACGTGTGGGCAAAGGTTCGGTTCCTGAGCTAGACAACGACTTCAACGAGCGCGTCAGGGCTGTTATACAGAAGAGCAGAGATCACCTGTCGAAGGGTGTCGGTAGCGTGACTGTTCCCCACTTGTACATCGTCCGGGAGGACGGGGAGCCGAGCCTGAAACTGTGGGCACAGACGTTGCTTGTCGAAGACCGGGCTGATCAGGGCATGAGTTTCGGGCAGTGGATGGGTATTCTGAGAGAAAAGGTTGGTTGAATTCTGGCCGACTCCCTCACCTCGTTAGAGCCGCCCTCTAACTGACGTTTCTTCCACAGGTCATGCAGTAGGGAAGTGATGATTGGTGGTATCGACCCTCCGCCCCCAAAGAGGACTCCCGAAGCGCGTTATAGGAAGCACTTGACCGATTCGCGGATCCGGTTGGGCGATGCACCGATGAATATAAACGGAGAACTTTGAATGACGGCGTCGTGGTCAGCATCGGGAGGGGGGAGGAGCGTCGGGTGGCACCTGGTAAAGCGTTGAGATGATTCGGTGCTGTTTGGTAGAAGAAGATAAAATAATAAAGAATATGCAAAGTGCCGTGCAACTAGCCGACCCTTTTCCGTGGGTGTTGGGTCCTGGACAATAGAAATTAGGAACCTCGGTCGTCTCAAGAGTGATGGTAACTCTGGTCGCGTTCAGATAGTCAATATTCATGTGTGCCCCTTCCAAATGACTGCACTTCTCCCATACCCAGAGACGTGCCCAGCAGCGTACTCTCTGAATCTTTAACAGGCTGTTGCCGAGATGACCATTATTTACTATCTGCACCTACGTCTGTGTAACCGTCCATACATTATAGGCACAGCATCTACTCGTTATTCTCGCACAACTTATATGGAGGCCCCCCCACCCAATATCGTTGATTACGCACCCAACCCTGGCATGCATACGTCGTGCTCGCCAGGCGCCTACAGCTTTGAGCAGCAGACGGGGGGCTCCTTGTCCACCTAGATATATAGCTACATAGCTGGGTATGCAGTTTACGAGGTATCGGGTAGAGCCAGAAGCTTCTGGGATCCGGGGACGTTGACTTCTGTCCAGGCCAGCCTCGTCTACTGCCGGACTGGCGTCATGCTTCCTTCTCTCTCCTGTCTCACCAGTGGTGGAGCGATACGATAAAACCTCCCTATATATACTTACCGTCATAAGGAGATTGGGTGAACTGCCTGCCTCTCTTCAGACTGCAACTCGAGACGGCCCGTTTTCTACAGGCACAAGGGTGAATGGATGTTGGACGGCCCCCTGGACTGGACTGGGGTGGGCCGGCAGGCTGGGTCACCCCCGTGAAACAGCCAGGTTTAAGGCCTTGGATCGCAAGACGCCTACCTACCCACCTACCTACCTACGTATGTTACAACATGCTAGGTACTTCGTACACGCGCCCCTCCTTGGACGACCTGGTTCCTTTTCATATCAGGAGGAGGTGCTATTCCGAGTGGAACTATGGGCATGAAACACACGCGCGCCGGGCCCTGGCGGACGGGCGCCTAGATCGACGTCTTATTGGTGGGTCAAGCGTGCATTGCGCCGAGTAGATAGGGGGGAGCAGCTAGCTGGTTGGGTGGTATTTGGTGATATCCTACATACAGAGAGGTACGGACGCTTAATGGAGGTGCCGTCACGTTCATGCGAGGGAGATCTACATGTATGCCGGAACCGATCTCCATCGCCGTTAGTAATGCGACCGCTTCTAACATATGTCCGCGGTCGGTCGTATTAGGGAGGGGTTGCTCGGGTGAACGACCCAACTCGGGACCTGAAGTTAGCGATAGCAACCCCTCTTCGGCTACAAGTCAGGTGTGTGTGTATGTATGTATATATATGTATGTATGTGCCTGCATGCAGGGTAGCTCTCAATTGAGGTTCCCGTTGATTCAGCCTACCCAAGCTAGGTATCTACCTAAATGTTAGAACTTACATGTATATCCCACATCCCCTATTTCGAGTCCCAAGTTGTTTCTATCCTGTTTTTAGAACCCACGTGGAAAGTCTCCGAGGCGTCTAAACCTTAGGATCTGATCGCACCTACTGGGCAGGTACCTCCAAGCAAGTAAGTACATCATATTTAGTACCTAGTACTACTTTCCTGGTCCTGCTCGACGGCGGCATCGCAAACCCGCCTGGAATACCGGTACAACACCTTTACCACGGTAACTTGTCGTCACACCGTTCCCTTTTCCCCCAAAATGTCACCTAAGTAATCTCTCCCTTCGTCCTCCAACGCCTCGTCCGCCATCAGCCAGCGGCAACGTCTCAGTTGATATTGCTTGCTTGTTCACCCGTACGAAAAGGAACCATCTTGGGGACCGCCAATCATCGCCGAGCACAATCCGTCCACATACATGTCCACGCCGCACGGCTCTTTTGTCACCTTTTATCCACAACGGTTGTAACATCTTGTTACCTACCAGCACTCTACTTAGCGTATACAGTATCCCTTCTCTCTCCTCCCCGCGCAGACCGCCCAGGCCCTGCCTCACCCCGCAACACCCAGCCCAACTCACTACTCACCACTCACTACTCTTTCCCCTGCTCGATACCTGCTGCCCAAGGCCGAGGTGTCGTCCATTGGCATTCTTCCTCATCCCCTCCTCTACGCACCTGGTAAGTAGGTAAGTTACGACTCGATTGAAATTACTGCTCCGCCGACTTTCGATCGGCCTAGCTGGTTATTCGAGGGGAAGGCGGCTGACACCCCTTTCGAGCACAGGCCGAAGTCAATCGCTGCTGAAGTCCAGGCGCGGGGCAACCTGAGTCTCCGCATCCACAGTCTTTCTTTGGTCTCGGGCCTCATTTGAAGTCAGGTCAGAACCACCCACCACCACCACCATCACCAAGATACTGTCCATATATATGTAAGCACCGACCCCTTTTCGTAGCCTCCGTTGTGAAGATCATACAGGAAGGGTTGCCACCGTCACTGGAATCAACTGCCTATTATTTCATCTGTCAAATCGCATGTAACCCTGCCGTTCTCCGGCAGATAACGCTTTTCTCTTCCGGCCCTTTCCTAGCTTCTTATCTAAACCCAGAAAGATCAGACGAAACCTCCCCCCGGACTCTGTAACAAAGGGGTCCGGCGCGTCCCACTTGAACCAAGTTCTGCAATTGGCGTTGCCTTTCGCCTCTTCTCTAGCAGCCCCCTTGGCCGGCTTCCAGAACGGGGTGCATCAGCAAAAAGTACCCTCCTGTCACTGTTTCTAGGGGCTCTCGGGCGAAGGCAGACAGATATTGTCGTGGCAGGCGCCCCAGACTCGTCCTTGGAATCTGGCCCCTATCCTGTCTGGACCGGTTGTCACTCCCCTTCATACCACCACTTATTTCGTTCTGTCTTTGTCTTATAGATCTCCCTCCTCAGCTAACATCTAAATCAACCCAGTAACCCAGTCCAGTCTTCAAGCGGTTAACCGAGACTGCGGAGCACAAAGAATACCGTGGATCGCATTTGACTTCGACCCTCGCACATAAAGAAGATTCAAGTTACGGCGCGACTACAGCGCAAGTAAGGGAACAGCACTGTTCATCGACTTGCAGTCTGAGCCCGAAAAATACGTGACAAATCTCAGCGCGAGTTTTCCGAAGGCGACCACTGCCTCCCCCATCGACTCATCAGGCTTTCGAGTCTCATTTCAGCGACGTCGCGGGTGCTTCGTTGTTCTGCACCGACCTTTACCCATACGACTTGTCGAGTAGTAACAAGAGGACTGAGCGACGGACTTGGGAGACTGTAGTCTGAACCGGCCCAGTCGGTTTCAGTCGAATTGAATTTTATTGGCAGTCCATACCACTCGGCCTAAGCCGTCCAGCTTGCTCTTCGCCGGAAGCCATGTCGCGCAACGCCCCCAACGCGGCGGGATCTCGTAAGATCTCGTTCAATGTGAGCGAGCAATACGATATCCAAGATGTCGTTGGCGAGGGTGCCTACGGTGTTGTCTGGTATGTTTGCGACCCTGGAACTCGGTCGGTTTCCGGTTGGGGAACTGACGAGAGAGACACAGCTCGGCCATACATAAGCCTTCCGGCCAGAAGGTCGCCATCAAGAAGATTACGCCCTTCGACCACTCCATGTTCTGCCTGAGAACATTGCGAGAGATGAAGCTCCTCCGGTACTTCAACCACGAGAACATCATCTCCATTCTCGACATCCAGAAGCCTCGAAACTACGAGACCTTCCAGGAGGTGTATCTGATCCAGGTACGGGAACAGACTTATGCTACGTTAACCCCCGCGACGGGTGCGCTGACACCCCCGCCTCATAGGAACTCATGGAGACGGACATGCACCGAGTCATCCGCACTCAAGACCTATCCGACGACCACTGCCAGTATTTCATCTACCAGACCCTTCGGGCCCTAAAGGCTATGCATTCCGCAAACGTTCTTCACCGAGACCTGAAGCCCAGCAACTTGCTGTTGAATGCGAACTGTGACTTGAAGGTCTGCGACTTTGGCCTCGCCCGATCTGCCGCCTCGCAAGAGGACAACTCCGGCTTCATGACTGAATACGTCGCGACCCGTTGGTACCGCGCGCCCGAGATCATGTTGACATTCAAGGAATACACGAAAGCTATTGACGTCTGGTCCGTTGGATGTATCTTGGCCGAGATGTTGAGCGGCAAACCCCTCTTCCCCGGAAAGGACTGTATGTTAACCCTCCCGTGTCGTATCATGGAGTACCGCTGCTGACCGACTCCCAGATCACCACCAGCTGACGCTGATTCTTGATGTACTTGGCACGCCGACGATGGAAGATTACTATGGGATCAAGTCGCGTCGTGCCCGAGAATACATCCGGTCGCTACCCTTCAAGAAGAAGGTGCCATTCCGAACCTTGTTCCCCAAGACTTCGGACCTAGCTCTCGACCTGCTAGAGAAGCTGCTGGCGTTCAACCCCGTTAAGCGCATCACTGTGGAGGAGGCCCTCAAGCACCCGTACCTCGAGCCATACCACGACCCGGAGGACGAGCCGACGGCCCCACCGATCCCCGAGGAATTCTTTGACTTCGACAAGCACAAGGACAACCTCAGCAAGGAGCAGCTGAAGCAACTTATCTACCAGGAGATTATGCGGTAGGAACGAGAACCTCTGGAGAGAGAGGGTTGGATCGACGCGCTGTCGAAGCTTATCAGAGGGATCAAAGTCTCCGGGTGGAAGGTCGTTGCCGCCGCAGACAAGGATGACGAACAAGAACAAGAAGAAGACGCCAGTCCTAAGCGGATGAGTTTGTCGAAGTAAGCAGTGAGGGAAAGTTGCGGGCATACAGCATCATCTGGCATAGCAGGCAAGCAAATGTAGGCGAGCGACGAAGCAGATTAGTTGACCTTGTAAGGGACCTACCTGGTGGAACGGGCTATTCGGCAAGAGACGTAAAATACGAGCCCCATGTGTTTTGTCCAAGCCCGCATTGCTGGCTGGGGTTTGACAAGACAAGGGAGGAGAAACGTGTCGGAGGACCTGTATAGACAGGAATCTTTTCATCTGAAGCCTAGGCCGACTCTTTTGAGAGAGTGTGGATGGACAGGGACGGACGGATGGATATCTCTTGTTCGATTTTCTTCCCCTCTTCTGCTTTTTCATGTTATACTAGCTAGCCACCCGTTTAGTGGTAGTACAGACAGCTGTTGCTTTTCTTATCTGGAATTGCGTGTGTAGTTTTCTCCTTCCGTCACCCGATTCTATCTATCTAGTGGCAATGAACGCTCTTCCCAGTGAATGGATGGATGGTATAACCTCTACCTGATAGCGGGTGAGCAGGTGGATGATTAGCATATGTTATTTTACAAGTAGTTAAAGTTGCCGTACTGTGTCTTTCTCTTCTTCCCGTGAGACAGATAGGCGTATTCGTATATATATGTATGTATATGTCCGCGTTTAGACGGCCAGCAGCGAAAGTAGGCTCTGTCATCCAGCCACTTCCCTCTTAGTGTCTATAGATGTATACAGATGGACAAATATGAAAAAAACTTTAAAAAGTAATTACACGCCAAACGCGCACGGCATAACTGCAGT